>JAOPSE010002960.1:0-66628 GCA_029449295.1 Zea luxurians
AGATAAATGGCCACACAACACCCATTTTTGTCGAAAATAGCCATGAATGACCATTTTCAATAATACCAAAGGCTAACACATTCGGATTTTTGCCCAAGAAATGGTCTCCACCAGAAATCCAAAAATGTGATCTATGTAAAGGAAACATATGTGGGGTGAGGTGTATGAGCCTCTGGTCGATGATCAATGGCCATAAAACCTCTATTTTGTCAAAATAGCCATGAATGACCATTTTCAATAATACCGAAGGCTAACACGTACGGATTTTTGACCAATAAATGGTCTCCACCAGAAATCCAAGAATGTGATCTACGACAAGGAAACATATGTGGGTGAGGTGTACGAGCCTCTGGTCGATGATCAATGGCCACACAACCCCCATTTTGTTGAAAATAGCCATGAACGACCATTTTCAATAATACCGAAGCCTAACACGTACGAATTTTTGACCAAGAAATGGTCTCCACCAGAAATCCAAGAGTGTGCTCTATGGCAAGGAAACATATGGGGGGTGAGGTGTACGAGCCTCTGGTCGATGATAAATGGCCACACAACCCCCATTTTTGATGAAAATAGCCATGAACGACCGTTTTCAATAATACCGAAAGCTAACACCTACGGATTTTTGACCAACAAATGGTCTCCACCAGAAATCCAAGAATGTGGTCTATGGCAAGGAAACATATGTGGGGTGAGGTGTATGAGCCTTTGGTCGATGATCAATGGCCACACAACCCCCATTTTTGTCGAAAATAGCCATGAACGACCATTTTCAATAATACCGAAGGCCAACACCTACGGATTTTTGACCAAGAAATCGTCACCACCAGAAATCCAAGAATGTGGTCTATGGCAAAGAAACACATGTGGGGTGAGGTGTATAAGCCTTTGGTCGATGATCAATTGCCACACAACCCCCATTTTCGTCGAAAATAGCCATGAACGACGATTTTCAATAATACCGAAGGCTAACACCTACGGATTTTTGACCAAGAAATGGTCTCCACTAGAAATCCAAGAATGTGATATATGGCAAGAAACTTATGTGGGGTGAGGTGTACGATCCTCTGGTCGATGATCAATGGCGACACAACCCCCATTTTTGTCGAAAATAGCCATGAATGACGATTTCAATGACACTGAAGGCTAACACCTACGAATTTTTGACCAACAAATGGTCTCCACGAGAAATCCAAGATTCTGATCTATGGCAAGAAAACATATGTGGGGTGAAGTGTACGAGCCTCTGGTCGATGATCAATGGCCACACAACCCCTATTTTTGTCGAAAATAGCCATGAACGACCATTTTCGATGACACTAAAGGCTAACACCTATGGATTTTTGACCAAAAATCGTCTCCACGAGAAATCAAAGATTGTGATCTATGGCAATTAATTATGTGGGGTGAGGTGTACGAGCCTCTGGTCGATGATAAATGGCCACACAACCCCATTTTTGTCGAAAATAGCCATGAACGACCATTTTCAATAATACCGAAGGCTAACACCAAGGATTTTTGACCAAGAAATGGTCTCCACCAGAAATCCAAGAATGTGATCTATGGCAAGGAAACATATGTGGGGTGAGGTGTACGAGCCCCTGGTCGATTATCAATGGCCACACAACCCCCATTTTTGTCGAAAATTGCCATGAACGACTATTTTCAATGACACTCAAGGCTAACACCTATGGATTTTTGCCCAAGAACTGGTCTCCACCATAGATCCAAGAATGTGATCTATGGCAAGAAAACATATGTGTAGTGAGGTGTATGAGCCTCTGGTTGAAGATAAATGGCCACAAAACACCCATTTTTGTCGAAAATAGCCATGAATGACCATTTTCAATAATACCAAAGGCTAACACATTCGGATTTTTGCCCAAGAAATGGTCTCCACCAGAAATCCAAAATGTGATCTATGTAAAGGAAACATATGTGGGGTGAGGTGTATGAGCCTCTGGTCGATGATCAATGGCCACAAAACCTTTATTTTGTCAAAAATAGCCATGAACGACCATTTTCAATAATACCGAAGGCTAACACGTACGTTTTTTGACCAAGAAATGGTCTCCACCAGAAATCCAAGAATGTGATCTACGACAAGGAAACATATGTGGGTGAGGTGTACGAGCCTCTGGTCGATGATCAATGGCCACACAACCCCCATTTTGTCGAAAATAGCCATGAACGACCATTTTCAATAATACCGAAGGCTACCACGTACGAATTTTTGACCAAGAAATGGTCTCCACCAGAAATCCAAGAGTGTGCTCTATGGCAAGGAAATATATGTGGGGTGAGGTGTACGAGCATCTGGTCGATGATAAATGGCCACACAACCCCCATTTTTGATGAAAATAGCCATGAACGACCGTTTTCAATAATACCGAAAGCTAACACCTACGGATTTTTGACCAACAAATGGTCTCCACCAGAAATCCAAGAATGTGGTCTATGGCAAGGAAACATATGTGGGGTGAGGTGTATGAGCCTTTGGTCGATGATCAATGGCCACACAACCCCCATTTTTGTCGAAAATAGCCATGAACGACCATTTTCAATAATACCGAAGGCCAACACCTACGGATTTTTGACCAAGAAATGGTCACCACCAGAATCTAAGAATGTGGTCTATGGCAAAGAACACATGTGGGGTGAGGTGTATAAGCCTTTGGTCGATGATCAATTGCCACACAACCCCCATTTTTGTTGAAAATAGCCATGAACGACGATTTTCAATAATATCGAAGGCTAACACCTACGGATTTTTGACCAAGAAATGGTCTGTTGGGGACCTTCGGCTTCCGAAGGTCCTCAAAAACAGAATTTAACAATATTTCTGGAGTATGATGTGTGAACAGGTATCTTCGGACTCAAGTCGGCATCACAGTAGACCAGAATAATACGAAGGTTGGTACAACGCCGAAGGTGTGAGCAAGAAAGCTTCGGCGTGGCAGCAAAAAGTGAAACCGACTTAAAGATGAAAAGGCTATATTAGACCTCGACAGATTACTATAGAATTATTACCAAGTGTAAAGGGCATGAATGTAATTTTGTATGGATTGTGTCCCGTGCCTATAAATAGGTGAACAGCACCCCGTACTGTTCACGCTGACTTGGCATCCGCTTTTTGCGTCACGCTTGTACTATCATCTCCTTCCAGTTGAAGGTACACTTGTAATTCAACGATATTTCTGTTTATGCCTGATAATAATAAATAATTGTTTATGTTGTCTCTTATATTCCTTATATTTCATCCTTCGTCACTGTATAATGAATTTATGGAAGTACGTCCTTCATAACCTTCGTCCGGAAACCATTATATCCTAAGGGAAATAATGCTTCGAAGGACGAAGGACTTTAACGATTAACATTTTCTATGTTGCCTTGTTCTTAACTCATAGCATTTGAGAACAAGTCTCCAACATTGGCGCCCACCTCCGGTGAACTCACTTCCACTCTTCGAGTTTTTTCAACACCTTCGGCGATCATAAACCTTCGCTATGGCGCCGAAGAAAGCTTCAGCGACTGGGGCTGCAGCTCTGCAACCACTGGACCACAATCAGGAGACAGTCTCCCCTTCGGAGGCCCGAAGCAGAAAAGGAAGGCTGTCAGCCCGACACCACCAGAGGACGAGATAGATCAAGAAATCAGAGATATGGAAATGCTTCATCAACAAGTACAGAGGAAGAAAGAAAAGATGGCCAGACTAGCTGAACTGCAGAGGCAGATAGACGAAGCCTCTGAAGAAGTTCGTCATCTTGCTCAGGATGAGCAACACCGAAGGCCTCAGCACCAAGACCTTCATCAGGAGGGTTTTCCCAACGAAGATGACTGGTATGACAATTTCCATCATGGGAATTTTGTTTTTGATGATGCTTCTCCTCTGTCCGCTGAGCTGCAGGCTACACCTTGGCCTCCGTCCTACAAGCCGCCTCAGCTTCCCGTATTTGATGGCCACTCAGACCCGAAGCAGTTTTTGATGAGCTACGAAGCAATAGTATCTTCGTATGGTGGCAATGCTGCAGTCATGGCCAAATCTTTCGTTATGGCTGTCAGGAGTGTTGCTCAAACCTGGTATTCCTCTCTTCGACCAGGAACGATCACTTCATGGCAGAAGCTGAAGGACTTGTTGTTAACTAGCTTCCAAGGGTTTCAGACGAAGCCGGTCACTGCTCAAGCTCTGTTCCAGTGCACCCAGGATCACGAAGAATACCTTCAGGCGTATGTCCGAAGGTTCTTGCGTTTAAGGGCACAAGCACCAACGGTGCCCAACGAAATTGTCATTGAGGCCATGATCAAGGGGCTTCGGCCAGGACCGTCAGCTCAGTACTTCGCTAGGAAGCCCCCTCAAACTTTGGAGAAGCTGCTCCAGAAGATGGACGAGTACATTCGGGCCGATAATGATTTTCGCCAAAGAAGGGAGGAGGCTTTCAGGTTTCTGAAATGACCAGGGGCTTCGGAGGGAGGTTCTACCCGAGGCACGTTAGATCAATTCATAACTCTACACAAAATGATGATAGAGGGAGCCAACAGCAAAGGCCACAATGTTCCTCACAGGCTTCGGGGCAACAACAAGGCTCCTTCCGACCACCAGCTCCAAGAGGCAGAGGCGCCAGGGGCTTCGGAGGAAGATTTGGCGACCAACCAAGAAGAATCTTTTGCTTATTCTGTGGTGAGAACAAAGGTCATACCACCAGGATGTGCCATGTCACCATCCAGAAGCAAAAAATAGCCGAAGCGGCAGCACAACAGGCTCAGCCGAAGCAGTCATGCACACTGCTTCGTATCATTCGCCTTACATCCCAGAGTATGTAGGCAATCACCCTGCAGTTTCTGTTGCTTCGGTGAGTCAACCTCAGGCTTCCTGGCAACAACCTCCGCCTCCACCACCGCTACAACAAGGCCAGCAGCCAGAAGGGAGCCAATATGCTCCACACCAAAGGGACTTCAGAGAGCAGTCCGAAGCTCGCACAGTCAACAGCACTGTGCCAAGTCAAAGCATATCTATTGACAAATATCCTACCTTAATAGCAATATTTTTCATTCAGTTTTATTTTCTGTAATAAAGGACATTGTTCAGGTTTCATGTAAATAGTTTCGTTGACTCCCACAAGGAAAATATATTTTCTTCACAGGCTTAAATTGTTGAAAGATGTGTGACAACAAAGAGGACCTTCGAACTATCGAAAATTCTTCGAAGTAACAAAAGTCGTTCTAAGGAACGCAGAGTAAGTTTGCCGAAGTCACAAAAAGCCGCTCCAGAGGGAGCGCAGTGTAAGTTTTCTGCTCCAAAGTCGTTCCAAAGGGAATGCAGAGCATACAGCGAAAAGTCAACGCTGGTACCGCCTAAGTAAAAGGCGAAGCGCGAAAAGTCAACGCGAATACCGCTGAAAGTAAAAGGCGAAGAAGCTCCTAAGGGAGGCTTACAGCGAAAAATAAACGCTGATTCCGCTGAAGTAAAAGGCGAAGAAGCTCCTAAGGGAGGCTTGTAAAAGATTATGTGTTATTGCAGGGATGCGTGTGCATCTTCGGAATAAGCATCGCCTCATAACATAACATCATCGCATCATTTCGCATAGCATAAGCATCATACATCATGTTGCATATGCACAAGAGGTGGACACAATATTAATCTACAGAAGAACGTTTTGAAAAAGGGAAAAATCATAATGTCACAAGGAGATACATTATTGATCTTCGGAGGTGTAGCTTCGGAAAATATTTTCACGAAGCCTGGATATTATTCATCAGAACACTGGATATTGTTGAAAAATTCTTCTTCACGAAGCATGAAAAGAAGGGAAGGTGTTTTTTCGTCAAAGACTCAAAAGCGGTACGTGTAAAGTTTCATGCATCGTAAAGAATTAAGCAAGAAAAATAGGTATATTACATTCAGGGTTACAAATGTTACAATATATTACATTTCAGAAGTTTTTACGATAATACTTAATCCTCTCTCAAAACGACTTCTGCAGCCTCGTTTAGGAGCCGATTGACGACTTCGTCCATAATAGCTTCAGCCATCTTTTTTATTTCGTCGTCTCCTTTCGGCTGAGGGTCCGAAGGGGCTTTAGCAGAATCTGAAGTAGAACAGGATACGGCTACATTGCTATGACAAATTGCAAACGAATCTTAAAACCTAAAATTACAACACAATAAAAACTATTAGATAATACCTAATTGACCTTCGGGCTCTGCGCTCTTCTCAGCAGCCTCAGCTACTTCTCTAGCATCGTGAATGCCCTTTTCGCTTCTTTGAATAATCTCTCGGGCCATTTCTCGGCCACCATTATCCCAGATATCGGTGAAAAATTTTCCACCAACCATGCTAGCTTCGGCCATGGATCCCTTGCATCTTCAAAGGACAAAGCACCTTCGGATTGCGCTAAAATTTTTACATGTTCGCAGCCTTTTATCTCGAGAATAGTGGCAATTCCTCTGGCCCGAGAAAACACATATATCTCCACGGCTATTTAAAATTCTTCGAAGGCTTCAGCTTCGTGGTCGATCCATTCGATGGGACCTTCGGGATTGCCTCTCGTAAAGTTTTCCTCGCTTGAGAATGCGCCGACTCTGGCGAAGCTAGCCTTTAACTTCTTAACACACTCTATAGATCTGTTATAGCATCTCTTCTTGGACGACCGAAGCTCTTCAACAGTTCCTTCTAAGTGATCTGCCCACTGATCGCTGAGTTCTCGCTTTTTTCTTCAAGTATACGTTCTTCTTGGCTCTGGCCAGTTGTTTCCGAAGATCTTCAAGTTCGCGTTTATGAGCTTCAGCTTGACCTTTAAAAGCAGCTTCGTCTTCCTTTATTTTATTTATCAATGAGTGTAATATTTTATCTTTCTCGAGACCTTCGTTCCTCAGTTCAATTACTTCGGAACGAAGGTTGCTCAGGGCTATAGTACACCCTTCGTCTTCAGCATCTTTCTGTGCCCTGAGGGCATTGCTAAGTATTAGGCCCTGCAAAGAGAAATATGTGTGTGTCAATAGGTTTAAACAACAAAAATTTTTTGGTCTCAATAAAAAATGCAAAGATCCCATTTGTTGCACATTCAAGCTATTATATGCCAGCTGTCGGCCAAATCATTTTTCGATAGCACTGAGAGCCCGTCTTCCAGTGTTGGGAATCCGAAGCTCTTGCTCATCTCCCGACAGACAGAAATCTCTTTGCTGTCAGGGAGACAATACAAAAAGTCTTCTTCTCCACTGCCATTGAATATTAATGCCCCCTTTGGGTACTTCAGTTTTTGGGCGTAAAGTTGGGCCTCTTGTTTTTCTTTTTCTGATAGTTGTTTCCCCGAAGCATGGCGAATAATATAATCAAGGACTTTGGGGGATGCTTCGGGGGCAGCAGCACTGATTTCTTCAACAAGTTGGCTCTGTAATTTTTTCTTCCTCGAATTCCAGGGATTTTATTTTCGTGGGTTCTGAGGACCCAGCTTCGGCTTCAGTTTCTTGCTCTGGAGCTTTAGTATCAGAAACTTCAGTTTTTTCTTCGGAGATGACAACAGTCTCCTTCGGAGGTGTGCTTGAAGATTTAATTGTCTCCAGAACATCTAGCACATTGACCATTCTCTTCCTTTTCGGAGTCACTGATGGCACTTTTTGGTTTTTTACTGTCTCAATATTTGCTGCAGACTCAAAACTTCTGATGTTTTTGATCCCTCAGTTGCTTCTTTTACTTCTTCCATTTTTTTCTGTGGACGGCGCTTCGGCCTTCTCTTTCGTTTCTGATAACAAAACCTTTGATGGTTCCAATTCTATCTTTGTTGGCACTTCGGCCGTTTCTGCGACTTCTGGTAGCAAGGTTGGCTCGGTTGGTTTTTCAGCTTCGGTGGCCGAAGAGGTTTCTCCGGTAAACTCAGGCACCGAAGCTGGTTCAATAGCGTGGCCGATGTGTGAGGACCTTTATCTTCTTTCTTTTCGGTTCTGGCTCGCTAGGAGCAGTTGCAGCTTCTTCTTTTGCAGAGGTTGTGTTTTTTCTCTTCTGCCTTCGAATGGGATAGCAATAGTCAGGGTAGACAAACCCGATTGCATCAAATACCCGATTCAGCCTCTTCTTTTTTCGGCCTCCGAAGGCTGCTGACATTGCAGTGTCTTCGGCCTTCGAATAAGCCCCAAGCAGTTCATCACTTAAATTTTCAATGCTTTTTAACCAGTCATCATCTGGCTCAACGAATTTATCCCCAAATTTAAAAGTGTACTTCAACCTGATAAGTCCACCTTCGTCGGCCTCTTTTATGGTTTCTTGTGGCATTTCCCATTTCTCCGCGAGCGGCCATACCCTGAAGGCAATATGCTCTTGTACTAAGTCTCTCGTTCCAATAAAAGAACAGATAACGCCGAAGGCCCTCTGGCATTCTTCGGCAGCTTCATTCATTTCAACCTTCGGCCTCCGAAGGCCGAAGCTTTGCCAAATAGGGCGCATAATTATACCTTTGATATCTTCTCGTACTGTCAGATCATTCTTCACATAAAACCATTCTGTCATCCAGTCGCCGGGCCATCTCTTCCGAAAGGTTGGCACGGGGCAGCTTGACCCGGACCGAGAAACGAAACTGTAGCAGCCAAAATTATTGTGATACTGTTCCTTACCCCAAGGTTTTGTTTCGTATGATAATTCGTGTATATTGCAGAAGCTTTTTGCATCAGGCTTCAGACCTTGGCTTCTCACGGCCCACACGAAGATATTCAGCCTTATGATTGCTTCGGGGTAAGTTGGTGAAGATAGACTTCAAATTTTCAACACCTCCACGATGAAGCTGCTCAAGGGAAATCGCAGTCCAGCTTTCAAAAAGCTTCGGTACACTACGACTTCATTCTCTTCAGGGTGTGGGCAAGTTTTTTCCCCTTCGTCGGCCCTCACAATGGATAAATCCCGGAAATACCTTCCTCTCATGTTGACAAGATGATTCTCCTTGATAGTTGATTTACCATAAACTGAATGGCTTGGTCGCCAGGGACGATCTTCGGAGTCTTCACCACCACTGTCCACATCATAGCTGTCACTGTCACCAGTATCTTCAGACAAACCTTCCAGAATCTCCTTGGTGATTTTTTCTGTATTGGTCTTTGACATCGCTATAAGAAACCCCAAGTTTTTCTCTTCGTCGAGGCTCAGCTTCATCTCAGCAGCATCTTCTTATCTTCAGACATCTTCGGAGACACTAAAAAACTATTTTCAAAGCCGAAGCTTCAAAACTAAAAGCTTAGCAAATCTTAGTGCACAAGAGCTAAAAATTGAGTGAGCGGGAGCAGTTGGCCAGAGAGCGTGTCAAATGAGTTTGCGGTATGACCGTATTTACGCCAAGTGCGTTGAAAATTGAAAGACCCCGCTTGTCAGTGAATGTTGCTATCCTAGCAAAGGGAAGGTGTTTTTTCGGACCTTCGGCGTAAAGCCTTCGTCCATGTCGCAATCTAAATTTATTATTTTAAACAAATTAATATTGCGAGGGGCTACTGTTGGGGACCTTCGGCTTCCGAAGGTCCTCAAAAACAGAATTTAACAATATTTCTGGAGTATGATGTGTGAACAGGTATCTTCGGACTCAAGTCGGCATCACAGTAGACCAGAATAATACGAAGGTTGGTACAGCGCCGAAGGTGTGAGCAAGAAAGCTTTGGCGTGGCAGCAAAAAGTGAAACCGACTTAAAGATGAAAGGCTATTTAGACCTTGACAGATTACTATAGAATTATTACCAAGTGTAAAGGGCATGAATGTTTTTATGGATTGTGTCCCGTGCCTATAAATAGGTGAACAGCACCCCCGTACTGTTCACGCTGACTTGGCATCCGCTTTTTGCGTCACGCTTGTACTATCATCTCCTTCCAGTTGAAGGTACACTTGTAATTCAACGATATTTTCTGTTTATGCCTGATAATAATAAATAATTGTTTATGTTGTCTCTTATATTCCTTATATTTCATCCTTTGTCACTGTATAATGAATTTATGGAAGTACGTCCTTCATAACCTTCGTCCGGAAACCATTATATCCTAAGGGAAATAATGCTTCGAAGGACGAAGGACTTTAACGATTAACATTTTCTATGTTGCCTTGTTCTTAACTCATAGCATTTGAGAACAAGTCTCCAACATGGTCTCCACCAGAAATCCAAGAATGTGATATATGGCAAGGAAACTTATGTGGGGTGAGGTGTACGATCCTCTGGTCGATGATCAATGGCGACACAACCCCCATTTTTGTCGAAAATAGCCATGAATGACCATTTTCAATGACTACTGAAGGCTAACACCTACGAATTTTGACCACAAATGGTCTCCACGAGAAATCCAAGAATGCTGATCTATGGCAAGAAAACATATGTGGGGTGAGGTGTACGAGCCTCTGGTCGATGATCAATGGCCACACAACCCCATTTTTGTCGAAAATAGCCATGAACGACCATTTTCAATGACACTAGAAGGCTAACACCTATGGATTTTTGACCAAGAAATGGTCCTCCACCAGAAATCCAAGAATGTGATCTAGGTCAGGAAAAACATATGTTGTAGGTGAGGTTGTATGAAGCCTCTGGTCGAAGATCAATGGACACACAAACCCCCATTTTTGTCCGAAAATAGCCATGAATGACCATTTTCAACCAAAAATACCAAAGTCTGAACACATTCGGATTTTGCCCAAGAAATGGTCGCAGCCAGAAATCCGAGAATGTATCCTTATGGCAATGAAACATATGTGGGGGTGAGGTGTACGAGCCGCTGGTCGATGATCAATGGCCCACAAACCCCCATTTTGCCGAAAATAGCCATGAATGACCATTTCAATAATACCGAAGGCTAACACGTACGAGTTTTTGACCCAGAAATGGTCTCCACCAGAAATCCAAGAATGTGATCTATTGGCAAGGAAACATATGATGGGGTGCAGGTTTTGATGAGCCTCTAGTCGATGATAAATGGCCACACAACACCCGTTTTTATGAAGAATAGCCATGAGCGCGAACCATTTTCAATAATATTAGAGGCTAACAACTACGGATTTTTGACCAAGAAATGGTCTCCACCAGAAATCCAAGAGTGTGATCTATGGCAAGGAAACATATGTGGGGTGAGGTGTTTGAGCCTCTGATTGATGATCAATGGCCACCCAACCCCCATTTTTGTCGAAAATAGCCATGAACACCATTTTCAATAATACGGAAGGCTAACACCTACGGATTTTTGACCAAGAAATGGTCTCCACCAGAAATCGAAGAATGTGATCTACGGCAAGGAAACATATGTGGGGTGAGGTGTATGAGCCTCTGGTCGACGATCAATGGCCACACACCCTAATTTTTGTCGAAAATAGCCATGAACGACCATTTTCAATGACACTGAAGGCTAACACCAACGGATTTTTGACCAAGAATGGTCTCCACCATAAATCCAAGAATGTGATCTATGGCAAGGAAACATATGTGTAGTGAGGTGTATGAGCCTTGGTCGAAGATCAATGGCCACACAACCCCCATTTTTGTCGAAAATAGCCATGAATGACCATTTTCAAAAATACCAAAGGCTAACACATTCGGATTTTTGCCCAAGAAATGGTCTCCACCAGAAATCCAAGAATGTGATCTATGGCAAGGAAACATATGTGGGGTGAGGTGTACGAGCCTCTGGTCGATGATCAATGGCCACACAACCCCCATTTTGCCGAAATAGCCATGAACGACCATTTTCAATAATACCGAAGGCTAACACGTACTAGTTTTTGACCAAGAAATGGTCTCCACCAGAAATCCAAGAATGTGATCTATGGCAAGGAAACATATGTGGGGTGAGGTTATGAGCCTCTAGTCGATGATAAATGGCCACACAACCCCCATATTTTATGAAAATAGCCATGCGACCATTTTCAATAATACTAGAGGCTAACACCTACGGATTTTTGACCAAGAAATGGTCTCCACCAGAAATCCAAGAATGAGATCTATGGCAAGGAAACATATGTGGGGTGAGGTGTATGAGCCTCTGGTCGATGATCAATGGCCACACAACCCCCATTTTTGTTGAAAATAGCCATGAACGACCATTTTCAATAATACCGAAGGCTAACACCTACGGATTTTTGACCAAGAAATGGTCTCCACCAGAAATCCAAGAATGTGATCTACGGCAAGGAAACATATATGGGGTGAGGTGTATGAGGCTCTGGTCGACGATCAATGGCCACACAACCCTATTTTTTGTCGAAAATAGCCATGAACGACCATTTTCAATGACACTGAAGGCTAACACCTATGGATTTTTGACCAAGAAATGGTCTCCACCATAAATCCAAGAATGTGATCTATGGCAAGGAAACATATGTGTAGTGAGGTGTATGAGCCTTTGGTCGAAGATCAATGGCCACACAACCCCCATTTTTGTCGAAAATAGCCATTAAAGACCATTTTCAAAATATCAAAGGCTAACACATTCGGATTTTTGCCCAAGAAATGGTCTCCACCAGAAATCCAAGAATGTGATCTATGGCAAGGAAACATATGTGGGGTGAGGTGTACGAGCCTCTGGTCGATGATCAATGGCCACACAACCCCCATTTTGCTGAAAATAGCCATGAACCACCATTTTCAATAATACCGAAGGCTAACACGTACAAGTTTTTGACCAAGAAATGGTCTCCACCAGAAATCCAAGAATGTGATCTATGGCAAGGAAACATGTGTGGGTGAGGTTTATGAGCCTCTAGTCGATGATCAATGGCCACACAACCCCCATTTTTTATGAAAATAGCCATGAGCGACCATTTTCAATAATACCGAAGGCTAACACCTACGGATTTTTGACCAAGAAATGGTCTCCACCAGAAATCCATGAATGTGATCTACGGCAAGGAAACATATGTGGGGTGAGATGTATGAGCCTCTGGTCGACGATCAATGGCCACACAACCCTAATTTTTGTCAAAAATAGCCATGAACGACCATTTTCAATGACACCGAAGGCTAACACCTATGGATTTTTGACCAAGAAATGGTCTCCACCATAAATCCAAGAATGTGATCTATGGCAAGGAAACATATGTGGGGTGAGGTGTACGAGCCTTTGGTCGATGATCAATGGCTACACAACCCCCATTTTTGTCGAAAATAGCCATGAATGACCATTTTCAATAATACCGAAGGCTAACACGTACGGATTTTTGGCCAAGAAATGGTCTCCACCAGATATCCAAGAATGTGATCTATGGCAAGGAAACATATGTGGGGTGAGGTGTATGAGCCTCTAGTCGATGATAAATGGCCACACAACCCCCATTTCAGTCAAAAATAGCCATGACCGACCATTTTCAATAATACCGAAGGCTAACACCAACAGATTTTTGACCAAGAAATGGTCTCCACCAGAAATCCAAGAATGTGATCTATGGCAAGAAAACATATGTGGGGTGAAGTGTACGAGCCTCTGGTCGATGATCAATGGCCACACAACCCCCATTTTTGTCGAAAATAGCCATGAACGACCATTTTCAATGACACTGAAGGCTAACACCTATGGATTTTTGACCAAGAAATGGTCTCCACCATAAATCCAAGAATTTGATCTATGGCAAGGAACATATGTGGGGTGAGGTGTATGGGCCTCTGGTCGAAGATCAATGGCCACACAACCCCCATTTTTGTCGAAAATAGCCATGAATGACCATTTTCAAAAATACTCAAGGCTAAAACATTCGGATTTTTGCCCAAGAAATGATCTCCACCAGAAATCCAAAAATGTGATCTATGGCAAGGAAACATATGTGGGGTGAGGTGTACAAGCCTCTGGTCGATGATCAATGGCCACACAACCCCCATTTTGTCGAAAATAGCCATGAACGACCATTTTCAATAATACCGAAGGCTAACACGTACGAATTTTTGACCAAGAATGGTCTCCACCAGAAATCCAAGAATGTGATCTATGGCAAGGAAACATGTGTGGGGTGAGGTTTATGAGCCTCTAGTCGATGATAAATGGCCACACAACCCCCATTTTTGATGAAAATAGCCATGAACGACCATTTTCAATAATACCGAAGGCTAACACCTACGGATTTTTGACCAAGAAATGGTCTCCACCAGAAAATCCATGAATGTGATCTACGGCAAGGAAACATATGTGGGGTGAGGTGTATGAGCCTCTGGTCGACGATCAATGGCCACACAACCCTAATTTTTGTTGAAAATAGCCATGAACGACCATTTTCAATGACACCGAAGGCTAACACCTATGGATTTTTGACCAAGAAATGGTCTCCACCATAAATCCAAGAATGTGATCTATGGCAAGGAAACATATGTGTAGTGAGGTGTATGAGCCTCTGGTCCAATATCAATGGCCACACAACCCCCATTTTGTCGAAAATAGCCATGAACGACCATTTTCAATAGTTCCGAATGCTAACACATTCGGATTTTTGACCAAGAAAGGGTCTCCACCAGAAATCAAAAAATGTGATCTATGGCAAGGAAACATATGTGGGGTGAGGTGTACGAGCCTTTGGTCGATGATCAATGGCTACACAACCCCCATTTTTGTCGAAAATAGCCATGAACGACCATTTTCAATAATACCGAAGGCTAACACGTACGGATTTTTGACCAAGAAATGGTCTCCACCAGATATCCAAGAATGTGATCTATGGCAAGGAAACATATGTGGGGTGAGGTGTATGAGCCTCTAGTCGATGATAAATGGCCACACAACCCCCATTTTTGTCAAAAATAGCCATGACCGACCATTTTCAATAATATCGAAGGCTAACACCAACAGATTTTTGACCAAGAAATGGTCTCCACCAGAAATCCAAGAATGTGATCTATGGCAAGAAAACATATGTGGGGTGAAGTGTACGAGCCTCTGGTCGATGATCAATGGCCACACAACCCCCATTTTTGTCGAAATATCCATGAACGACCATTTTCAATGACACTGAAGGCTAACACCTATGGATTTTTGACCAAGAAATGGTCTCCACCATAAATCCAAGAATGTGATCTACGACAAGGAAACATATGTGGGTGAGGTGTATGGGCCTCTGGTCGAAGATCAATGGCCACAGAACCTCTATTTTGTCGAAAATAGCCATGAACGACCATTTTCAATAATACCGAAGGCTAACACATACGGATTTTTGACCAAGAAATGGTCTCCACAAGAATCAAAGAATGTAATCTACGGCTAGGAAACATATGTGGGTGAGGTGTACGAGCCTCTGGTCGTTGATCAATGGCCACACAACCCCCATTTTGTCGAAAATAGCCATGAACGACCACGACCATTTTCAATAATACCGAAGGCTAACACGTACGAATTTTTGACCAAGAAATGGTCTCCACTAGAAATCCAAGAATGTGATCTATGGCAAGGAAACATATGTGGGGTGAGGTGTACGAGCCTCTGGTTGATGATAAATGGCCACACAACCCCCATTTTTGATGAAAATAGCCATGAACGACCATTTTCAATAATACCGAAGGCTAACACCTACGGATTTTTGACCAAGAAATCGTCTCCACTAGAAATCCAAAATATGATCTATGGCAAAGAATTATATGTCGGGTGAGGTGTACGAGCTTCTGGTCGATGATCAATGGCCACACCCCCATTTTTGTCGAAATAGCCATGAACGACCATTTTCAATAATACCGAAGGCTAACACGTACGGATTTTTGACCAAGAAATGGTCTCCACGAGAAATCCAAGATTTGATCTATGGCAATAAAACATATGTGGGGTGAGGTGTACGAGCCTCTGGTCAATGATCAATGGCCACACAACCCCCATTTTGTCGAAAATAGCCATGAACGAGCATTTTCAATAATACCGAAGGCTAACACCTACGGATTTATGACCAAAAAATGGTCTCCACCAGAAATCCAAGAATGTGATCCATGGCAAGGAAACATATGTGGGGTGAGGTGTATGAGCCTCGGGTCGATTATCAATGGCCACACAACCCCCATTATTGTCGAAAATAGCCATGAACGACTATTTCCAATGACACTAAAGGCTAACACCTATGGATTTTTGACCAAGAACTGGTCTCCACCATAGATCCAAGAATGTGATCTATGGCAAGAAAACATATGTGTAGTGAGGTGTATGAGCCTCTGGTTGAAGATAAATGGCCACACAACCCCCATTTTTGTCGAAAATAGCCATGAATAACCATTTTCAATAATACCGGAGGCTAACACATTCAGATTTTTGCCCAAGAAATGGTCTCCACCAGAAATTCAAGAATGTGATCTACGGCAAGGAAACATATGTGGGTGAGGTGTATGAGCCTCTGGTCGATGATCAATGGCCACAGAACCTCTATTTTGTCAAAAATAGCCATGAACGACCATTTTCAATAATACCGAAGGCTAACACGTACGGATTTTTGACCAAGAAATGGTCTCCACCAGAAATCCAAGAATGTGATCTACGGAAGGAAACATATGTGGGTGAGGTGTACGAGCCTCTGGTCAATGATCAATGGCCACACAACCCCCATTTTGTCGAAAATAGCCATGAACGACCACGACCATTTTCAATAATACCGAAGGCTAACACGTACGAATTTTTGACCAAGAAATGGTCTCCACTAGAAATCCAAGAATGTGATCTATGGCAAGGAAACATATGTGGGGTGAGGTGTACGAGCCTCTGGTTGATGATAAATGGCCACACAACCCCCATTTTTGATGAAAATGAACGTTTTCAATAATACCGAAGGCTAACACCTACAGATTTCTGACCAACAAATGGTCTCCACCAGAAATCCAAGAATGTGGTCTATGGCAAGGAAACATATGTGGGGTGAGGTGTATGAGCCTGTGGTCGATGATCAATGGCCACACAACCCCCATTTTTGTCGAAAATAGCTATGAACGACCATTTTCAATAATACCGAAGGCTAACACGTACGGATTTTTAACCAAGAAATGGTCTCCACCAGAAATCCAAGAATGTGATCTATGGCAAGTAAACATATGTGGGGTGAGGTGTACGAGCCTCTGGTCGATGATAAATGGCCACACAACCCCCATTTTAGTCAAAAATAGCCATGAACGACCATCAATAATACCGAAGGCTAACACCAACAGATTTTTGACCAAGAAATGGTCTCCACTAGAAATCCAAGAATGTGATCTATAGCAAGAAAACATATGTGGGGTGAAGTGTACGAGCCTCTGGTCGATGATCAATGGCCACGCAACCCCCATTTTTGTCGAAAATAGCCATGAACGACCATTTTCAATGACAGTGAAGGCAAACACCTATGGATTTTTGACCAAGAAATGGTCTCCACCAGAAATCCAAGAATGTGGTCTATGGCAAGGAAACATATGTGGGGTGAGGTGTATGAGCCTTTGGTCGATGATCAATTGCCACACAACCCCCATTTTGTCGAAAATAGCCATGAACGACCATTTTCAATAATACCGAAGGCTAACACCTATGAATTTTTGACCAAGAAATGGTCTCCACCAGAAATCCAAGAATGTGATCTATGGCAAGGAAAACTTATGTGGGTGAGGTGTACGAGCCTCTGGTCAGTGATCAATGGCGACACAACCCCCATTTTTGTCGAAATAGCCATGAATGACCATTTTCAATGACACTGAAGGCTAACACCTAAGAATTTTTGACCAACAAATGGTCTCCACGAGAAATCCAAGATTGTGATCTATGGCAAGAAAACATATGGGGTGAAGTGTACGAGCCTCTAGTCGATAATCAATGGCCACACAACCCCCATTTTTGTCGAAAATAGCCATGAACGACCATTTTCAATGACACTGAAGGCTAACACCTATGGATTTTTGACCAAGAAATGATCTCCACCATAAATCCAAGAATGTGATCTATGGCAAGGAAACATATGTGTAGTGAGGTGTATGAGCCTCTGGTCGAAGATCAATGGACACACAACCCCCATTTGTGTCGAAAATAGCCATGAATGACCATTTTCAATAATACCGAAGGCTAACACGTACGGATTTTTGACCAAGAAATGGTCTCCACCAGAAATTCAAGAATGTTATCTATGGCAAGGAAACATATGTGGGTGAGGTGTATGAGCCTCTGGTCGATGATCAATGGCCACACAACCCCCATTTTTGTCGAAAATAGCCATGAACGACCATTTACAATAATACCGAAGGCTAACACCTACGGATTTTTGACCAAGAAATGGTCTCCACCAGAAATCCAAGAATGTGATCTATGGCAAGGAAACATATGTGGGGTGAGGTGTACGCCTCTGATCGATGATCAATGGCCACACAACCCCCATTTTTGTTGAAAATAGCCATGAACGACCATTTTCAATAATTCTGAAGGCTAACACCTACGGATTTTTGACCAAGAATCGTCTCCACCAGAAATCCAAGAATATGATCTATGGCAAGGAAACATATTTGTGGTGAGGTCTACGAGCCTCTGGTCGATGATCAATGGCGACACAACCCCCATTTTTGTCGAAAACAGCCATGAACGACCATTTTCAATAATACCGAAGGCTAACACGTACGGATTTTTGACCAAGAAATGGTCTCCACAAGAAATCCAAGATTGTGATCTATGGCAATTAAACATATGTGGGGTGAGGTGAACGAGCCTCTGGTCGATGATAAATGGCCACACAACCCCCATTTTTGTCAAAAATAGCCATGAACTACCATTTTCAATAATACCGAAGGCTAACACCTACGGATTTTTGACCAAGAAATGGTCTCCACCAGAAATCCAAGAATGTGATCTATGGCAAGGAAACATATGTGGGGTGAGGTGTACGAGCCCCTGGTCGATTATCAATGGCCACACAACCCCCATTTTTGTCGAAAATTGCCATGAACGACTATTTTCAAAGACACTGAAGGCTAACACCTATGGATTTTTGACCAAGAACTGGTCTCCACCATAGATCCAAGAATGTGATCTATGGCAAGAAAACATATGTGTAGTGAGGTGTATGAGCCTCTAGTTGAAGATAAATGGCCACACAACCCCCATTTTTGTCATAATAGCCATGAATGACCATTTTCAATAATACCGAAGGCTAACACATTGGGATTTTTGCCCAAGAAACGGTCTCCACTAGAAATCCAAAAATGTGATCTATGTCAAGGAAACATATGTTGGGTGAGGTGTATGAGCCTCTGGTCGATGATTAATGGCCACAGAAACCTCTATTTTGTCAAAATAGCCATGAACGACCATTTTCAATAATACCGAAGGCTAACACGTACGAATTTTTGACCAAGAAATGGTCTCCACCAGAAATCCAAGAATGTGATCTATAGCAAGAAAACATATGTGGGGTGAAGTGTACGAGCCTCTGGTCGATGATCAATGGCCACCCAACCCCTATATTTATCGAAAATAGCCATGAACGACCATTTTCAATGACACTGAAGGCTAACACCTATGGATTTTTGACCAGAAAATGGTCTCCACCAGAAATCCAAGAATGTGGTCTATGGCAAGGAAACATATGTGGGGTGAGGTGTATGAGCCTTTGGTCGATGATCAATTGCCACACCCCCCCATTTTTCTCGAAATAGCCATGAACGACCATTTTCAATAATACCGAAGGCTAACACCTACGGATTTTTGACCAAGAATGGTCTCCACCAGAAATCCAAGAATGTGATCTATGGCAAGGAAACTTATGTGGGGTGAGGTGTATGAGCCTCTGGTCGATGATTAATGGCGACACAACCCCCATTTTTGTCGAAAATAGCCATGAATGACCATTTTCAGTGACACTGATGGCTAACACCTACGAATTTTTGACCAACAAATGGTCTCCATGAGAAATCCAAGATTGTGATCTATGGCAAGAAAACATATGTGGGGTGAAGTGTACGAGCCTCTGGTCGATGATCAATGGCCACGCAACCCCATTTTTGTCGAAAATAGCCATGAACGACCCATTTTCAATGACACTGAAGGCTAACACCTATGGATTTTTGACCAAGAAATGGTCTCCACCATAAATCCAAGAATGTTATCTATGGCAAGGAAACATATGTGTAGTGAGGTGTATGAGCCTCTGGTCGAAGATCAATGGCCACACAACCCCCATTTGTGTCGAAAATAGCCATGAATGACCATTTTCAATAGTACCGAAGGCTAACACGTACGGATTTTTGACCAAGAAATGGTCTCCACCAGAAATCTAAGAATGTGATCTATGGCAAGGAAACATATGTCCGGTGAGGTGTATGAGCCTCTGGTCGATGATCAATGGCCACACAACCCCCATTTTTGTCAAAAATAGCCATGAACGACCATTTACAATAATACCGAAGGCTAACACCTACGGATTTTTTACCAAGAAATGGTCTCCACCAGAAATCCAAGAATGTGATCTACAGCAAGGAAACATATGTGGGGTGAGGTGTACGAGCCTCTGGTCGATGATCAATGGCCACACAACCCCATTTTTGTCGAAATAGTCATGAACGACCATTTTCAATAATTCCGAAGGCTAACACCTACGGATTTTTGACCAAGAAATTGTCTCCACCAGAAATCCAAGAATATGATCTATGGCAAGGAACCATATTTGGGGTGAGGTGTACGAGCCTCTGGTCGATGATAAGTGGCCACACAACCCCCATTTTTGATGAAAATAGCCATGAACGACCATTTTCAATAATACCAGAGGCTAACACCTACGGATTTTTTACCAAGAATGGTCTCCACCAGAAATCCAAGAATGTGATCTATGGCAAGGAAACATATGTGGGGTGAGGTATGAGCCTCTGGTCGATGATAAATGGCCACATAACCCCCATTTTTGTCGAAAACAGCCATGAACGACCATGTTGGGGACTCGTTCTCAACTGCTATGAATTAAGAACAAGGCAACATAAAATGTTAAATGTTAATGCCCTTCGTCCGCTGAAGCATTATTCCTTTAAGGATTAACGAACTTCGGACGAAGGTTGAAGATGATGCAATTACGAAGGTTAAATCTTCGTAATTGAACCCCAATAGATTATATAAAATAATACGAAATATGAAGCGTCAAAGGTAAATAAATTATAAATGAACATCATTGCTCTCATATTGTATCAACTTAATGTATTCAAATATTAGATACATTTGTACCTCTGCCTTGACAAAGATTAATTCCTGAGTGATGCGATTGCAATTACAAGAATGCGTGAACAGTAAAGGAGTACTGTTCACTATTTATAGGCACAAGACACAGCCTGTGAGGAATTACAATCATGCCCCTCATAGAAGTTTACAACAACGACTCAAACACTTATGGACTAAAAGGTCATTCTACTTTTAAGTCAGTTCGTAATTCCGAAGCTTCATGAACAGCAACCTTCGGTCATCACGTGCAGACAGCTTCAGCCTAAGCTATTTCTTCCTGCAGGACCTTCGGCGACGAAGCATGGTCCCAACAGACCATTTTCAATAATACCGAAGGCTAACACGTACAGATTTTTGACCAAGAAATGGTCTCCACGAGAAATCCAAGATTGTGATCTATGGCAATTAAACATATGTGGGGTGAGGTGTACGAGCCTCTGGTCGATGATAAATGGCCACACAACCCCCATTTTTGTCGAAAATAGCCATGAACGACCATTTTCAATAATATTGAAGGCTAACACCTACGGATTTTTGACCAAGAAATGGTCTCCACCAGAAATCCAAGAATGTGATCTATGGCAAGGAAACATATGTGGGGTGAGGTGTACGAGCCCCTGGTCGATTATCAATGGCCACACAACCCCCATTTTTGTCGAAAATTGCCATGAAGGACTATTTTCAATGACACTGAAGGCTAACACCTATGGATTTTTGACCAAGAACTGGTCTCCACCATAGATCCAAGAATGTGATCTATGGCAAGAAAACATATGTGTAGTGAGGTGTATGAGCCTCTGGTTGAAGATAAATGGCCACACAACCCCCATTTTTGTCGAAAATAGCCATGAATGACCATTTTCAATAATACCGAAGGCTAACACATTCGGATTTTTGCCCAAGAAATGGTCTCCACCAGAAATCCAAAAATGTGATCTATGTCAATGAAACATATGTGGGGTGAAGTGTATCAGCCTCTGGTCGATGATCAATGGCCACAGAACCTCTATTTTGTCAAAAATAGCCATGAACGACCATTTTCATTAATACCGAAGGCTAACACGTACGGATTTTTGACCAAGAAATGGTCTCCACCAAAAATCCAAGAATGTGATCTACGGCAAGGAAACATATGTGGGTGAGGTGTACGAGCCTCTGGTCGATGATCAATGGCCACACAACCCCCATTTTGTCGAAAATAGCCATGAACGACCATTTTCAATAATACCGAAGGCTAACACGTATGATTTTTTGACCAAGAAATGGTCTCCACCAGAAATCCAAGAGTGTGCTCTACGACAAGGAAACATATGTGGGGTGAGGTGTATGAGCCTCTGGTCGATGATAAATGGCCACACAACCCCCATTTTTGATGAAAATAGCCTTGAACGACCATTTTCAATAATATCGAAAGCTAACACCTACGGATTTTTGACCAACAAATGGTCTCCACCAGAAATCCAAGAATGTGGTCTATGGCAAGGAAACATATGTGGGGTGAGGTGTAGGAGCCTTTGGTCGATGATCAATGGCCACACAACCCCCATTTTTGTCGAAAATAGCCATGAACGACCATTTTCAATAATACAGAAGGCTAACACCTACGGATTTTTGACCAAGAAATGGTCACCACCAGAAATCCAAGAATGTGGTCTATGGCAAGGAAACACATGTGGGGTGAGGTGTATGAGCCTTTGGTCGATGATCAATTGCCACACAACCCCCATTTTTGTCGAAAATAGCCATGAACGACCATT
Organism: Zea luxurians; assembly: GCA_029449295.1. Taxonomy (NCBI): domain Eukaryota; kingdom Viridiplantae; phylum Streptophyta; class Magnoliopsida; order Poales; family Poaceae; genus Zea; species Zea luxurians. Next base: position 22,867 of record JAOPSE010002960.1, read on the forward strand.
TTCAATAATACTGAAGGCTAACACCTACGGATTTTTGACCAAGAAATGGTCTCCACCAGAAATCCAAGAATGTGATATATGGCAAGGAAACTTATGTGGGGTGAGGTGTACGATCCTCTGGTCGATGATCAATGGCGACACAACCCCCATCTTTGTCGAAAATAGCCATGAATGACCATTTTCAATGACACTGAAGGCTAACACCTACGAATTTTTGACCAACAAATGGTCTCCACGAGAAATCCGAGATTCTGATCTATGGCAAGAAAACATATGTGGGGTGAAGTGTACGAGCCTCTGGTCGATGATGGCCACACAACCCCCATTTTTGATGAAAATAGCCATGAACGACCATTTTCAATGACACTTAAGGTTAACACCTATGGATTTTTGACCAAGAAATGGTCTCCACCATAAATCCAAGAATGTGATCTATGGCAAGGAAACATATGTGTAGTGAGGTGTATGAGCCTCTGGTCGAAGATCAATGGCCACACAACCCCCATTTGTGTCGAAAATAGCCATGAATGACCATTTTCAATAATACCGAAGGCTAACACGTGCGGATTTTTGACCAAGAAATGGTCTCCACCAGAAATCCAAGAATGTAATCTATGGCAAGGAAACATATGTGGGGTGAATTGTACGAGCCTCCGGTCGATGATAAATGGCCACACAACCCCCATTTTGTCAAAATAGCCATGAACGACCATTTTCAATAATACCGAAGGCTAACACCAACAGATTTTTGACCAAGAAATGGTCTCCTCTAGAAATCCAAGAATGTGATCTATGTCAAGAAAACATATGTGGGGTGAAGTGTATGAGCCTCTGGTCGATGATCAATGGCCACACGACCCCCATTTTTGTCGAAAATAGCCATGAACGACCATTTTCAATGACACTGAAGGCTAACACCTATGGATTTTTGACTAAGAAATGTCTCCACCATAAATCCAAGAATGTGATCTATGGCAAGGAAACATAAGTGTAGTGAGGTGTATGAGCCTCTCGTTGAAGATCAATGGCCACACAACCCCCATTTTTTGTCGAAAATAGCCATGAATGACCATTTTCAATAATACCGAAGGCTAACATGTACGGATTTTTGACCAAGAAATGGTCTCCACCAGAAATCCAAGAATGTGATCTATGGCAAGGAAACATATGTGGGGTGAATTGTACGAGCATCTGGTCGATGATAAATGACAACACAACCCCCATTTTAGTCGAAAATAGCCATGAACGACCATTTTCAATAATACCGAAGGCTAACACCAACAGATTTTGACCAAGAAATGGTCTCCTCCAGAAATCCAAGAATGTGATCTATGGCAAGAAAACATATGTGGGGTGAAGTGTACGAGCCTCTGGTCGATGATCAATGGCCACACAACCCCCATTTTTGTCGAAAATAGCCATGAACGACCATTTTCAATGACACTAAAGGCTAACACCTATAGCAGGGAAACATATGTGGGGTGAGGTTTACGAGCCTCTGGTTGATGATCATTGGCCACACAACCCCCATTTTTGTTGAAAATAGCCATGAATGACCATTTTCTATAATACCGAAGGCTAACACGTACAGATTTTTGACCAAGAATGGTCTCCACCAGAAATCCAAGAATGTGATCTATGGCAAAGAAACATATGTGGGGTGAGGTGTATGAGCCTCTGGTCGATGATTAATGGCCACACAACCCCCATTTTAGTCGAAAATAGCCATGAACGACCATTTTCAATAATACCGAAGGCTAACACCAACGGATTTTTTACCAAGAAATGGTCTCCACCAGAAATCCTAGAATGTGATCTCTGGCAAGAAAACATATGTGGGGTGAAGTGTACGAGCCTCTGGTCGATGATCAATGGCCACACAAACCCCATTTTTGTCGAAAATAGCCATGAACGACCATTTTCAATGACAGTGAAGGCTAACACCTACGGATTTTTGACCAAGAAATGGTCTCCACAATAAATCCAAGAATGTGATCTATGGCAAGGAAACATATGTGTAGTGAGGTGTATGAGACTTTGGTCGAATATCAATGGCCACACAACCCCAATTTTTGTCGGAAATAGCCATGAACGACCATTTTCAATAGTACCGAAGGCTAAAACATTCAGATTTTTGACCAAGAAATGGTCTCCACCAGAAATCAAAGAATGTGATCTATGGCAAGGAAACATATGTGGGGTGAGGTTTACGAGCCTCTGGTCGATGATCAATGGCCACACAACCCCCATTTTTGTCGAAAATAGCCATGAATGACCATTTTCAATAATACTAAAGGCTAACACGTACAGATTTTTGACCAATAAATGGTCTCCACCGGAAATCCAAGAATGTGATCTATGGCAAGGAAACATATGTGGGGTGAGGTGTACGAGCCTCTGGTCGATGATCATTGGCCACACAACCCCATTTTTGTCGAAAATAGCCATGAATGACCATATTCAATAATACCGAAGGCTAACACGTACGAATCTTTGACCAAGAAATGGTCTCCACCAGAAATCCAAGAATGTGATCTATGGAAAGAAAACATATGTGAGGTGAAGTGTACGAGCCTCTGGTCGATGATAAATGGCCACACAACCCCCATTTTTGTCGAAAATAGCCATGAACGACCATTTTCAATGACACTTGTTGGGTCTATGCTTCGTCGCCGAAGGTCTTATAGGAAGAAGTGGTCCTCGGCTGAAGCTGTTTGTATAAGATAGCCGAAGGTTCCTCTTCGTGAAGCTTCGGTATTACAAACCGACTTAAAGATAGAATGACCTTTTAGTCCATAAAGGTCTGAGTCAATGTTGTAAGCTTTTATAAGGGGCATACTTGTAATTCCTCACAGGCTGCGTCCTGTGCCTATAAATAGTGAACAGTATTCCGTTACTGTTCACGCATTCTGATAATTGCAATCGCTCTTTTGGAATTCAACCTTTTGCCGAGGCAGAGGTATCATTGTATTCAATAACTCAATATATTAAGTAAATATAATGTAATTCGTCTATGATTTATTTATCCCTTGCATACCTTTTATTTTATGTTATCTTACAATACCTACTGAAATTCTATTACGAAGATTTAAGCTTCGTAATTATGCTCTTATCAGCCTTCGTCCAAGGCCCATTATCCTCGAGGGAATAATGTTTCATGGACGAAGGACGTTGACATTTAACACTTTATGTTGCCTTGTTCTTAATTCATAGCATTTGAGAACAAGTCCCCAACATTGGCGCCCACCTCCGGTGAACTCACTTCCACTTTCTGAGCTGATGACTTCGTTCAACGACCAAGCTGGAGCTGCTTCGGACCCGAAGCTGGTGCTCCCGATCACAGGTGGTTCGTCCTCAGAGCCAGCTAACAAGAAACAAAAGAAGGAAGCACAGAGAAGGGTACAGCATGTTGGAGTGCAAGGACCCTTCATCAAGTCAAGATGGTCTCACATTCCTATTACCTTCTCCCAAGAGGACCTTCAGCTCAAAGATTACCCACACAACGATGCCATGGTTATCTCTTGTGTTATCAAAGGATTTCTGGTCCACAATGTCTTGGTTGACACAGGCAGTGCAGCTGATATCATATTTGCTAAGGCTTTCAGACAAATGCAAGAGCCAGAAGATAAGATTCATGATGCTACACATCCTCTCTGTGGCTTCGGAGGAAGACAGATTGTAGCACTGGGCAAGATCACCATGTCAGTGACCTTCGGGTTCATCAACAACACTAGAACTGAGCAAGTTGTGTTTGACATTGTTGACATGGAATACCCTTACAATGCAATTATTGGTCGTGGTACCCTCAATGCCTTCGAAGCAATCCTTCATCCTGCCTATCTTTGCATGAAGATACCTTCGGATCAAGGACCCATCGCTATCCATGGAAGTCAGGAAGCTGCCAGAAGGGCCGAAGGCAATTGGACTGACTCAAAAGCAATCCATAACATAGATGAAGCTGAAGCTTGTGAACAGTACAAATTCAGAAGGGAGAAAGCAGCTTCAGCAGATCAGCCGAAGCCTATGCTCTTATGTGAGGACATAGCAGAGCAGAAGGTGCTGTTAGGCTCTCAATTATCCGAAGAGCAGGAGAAAACCTTGATAAGGTTTTTGTTCAACAACAAAGATGTTTTTGCATGGTCAGCTAATGATCTTTGTGGAGTAAATAGGGATGTTATTGAACACTCGCTCAATGTTGATCCATCCTTCAGAGCTAGAAAGCAGAGGCTTCGGAAAATGTCAGATGATAAGGCCGAAGGTGCTCGTAACGAAGTCAAAAGACTCCTCAGTGCAGGAGTCATCAGAGTAAAGTACCCAGAATGGCTGGCTAACACTGTTATGGTAAAAAAGGCCAATGGCAAATGGCGAATGTGTATCGATTTTACAGACCTCAACAAGGCGTGTCCGAAGGACGAGTTTCCATTGCCAAGGATAGACTCTTTAGTAGATGGCAGCTTCTTCCGAGCTCATGAGTCTGCTAGACTGTTACTCAGGCTATCACCAAATCTGGATGAAGAAGGAAGATGAGCCGAAGACTAGCTTCATAACTCCAAGTGGCACATATTGCTATCTTCGGATGCCTGAGGGGCTCAAAAACGCTGGAGGAAGTTTCAGCAGAATGACTGCGAAGGTTCTCCAATCTCAGATAGGCAGAAATGTGCTAACTTATGTTGATGACATCATTGTAAAAAGCACGAAACAGGAGAATCATATTGCTGATCTGCAGGAGACCTTCGCCAGTTTCAGGCAAGCTGGTTTAAAGTTGAATCCAGAAAAATGCGTCTTCGGAGTAAAGAAGGGGAAATTTCTTGGTGCTTGGTTTCAACAAAGGGAATTGAAGCTAATCCAAGTAAAATTGAAGCTATACTTCGGATGGAGCCACCAACTACAAAGAAGGGGGCTCAAAGATTGACAGGAAGATTGGCATCTCTCAATAGATTCATATCCAGATCAGCAGAGAGAAACTTACCATTCTTCGAAGTGCTGAAGTCAGCCGAAGTCTTTCAATGGGGACCAATCCAGCAGAAGGCTTTTGAAGAGCTGAAACAGTATTTGATAGATCTAACAACATTGACTCCACCAACGCCAGGGGCTCCTTTGTTATTATATGTGGCAGCTTCGCACTCAGCGGTAAGTGCAGCGCTTGTCTAGGAGAAGCTTGATGGTCAAGTCAAGAGGCAGGCCCCAATATATTTTGTATCCGAGGTTCTTAGTTTATCAAAGAAAAATTATACAGAGTTGGAGAAGGTACTGTATGCTGTCTTGATGGCCTCCAGGAAGCTTCGGCACTATTTCCAAGCCTACAACATAATTGTTCCTTCTTCACAACCTCTGAAGGATATTATGAGGAACCGAGAAGCTACTGGAAGGATTGGAAAATGGGCTGCAGAGCTCAATGAATTTTGTATTGAATATGTTCATAGATCTTCGATTCAGTCCCAGGCGTTGACAGACTTCATTGCTGACTGGACGCCAGGGGCTCAGGAGGAAGAAACGAATAAAGACAACGAAGCATGGACAGTGTTTTGTGATGGATCTTGGGGAACCTTCGGAGCGGGAGCGGCTGCTGTGTTGGTTTCACCTTCCAAGTCAAAACTTGTTATGCGACAAAACTTGATTTTAGTTGCACAAATAACATTGCCGAGTACGAAGCCTTGCTTCTAGGTCTTCGGAAGTTAAAAGCAATGGGAATCAGAAGGGCCATACTTAAAACTGATTCCCAGGTTGTTTCGGGTCATATTGACAAGAGTTGCAAGGCTAAGGATCCGAAGCTTGAAAAATATCTGGATATGGTTCGAAAAGTTGAAGCTTCCTTCGAAGGGTTTTCTGTCAAAAATATCCCTCGAGGACAAAATGAGCATGCTGATTTGCTAGCTAAGTCAGCAGCACAGGGGCTGCCCTTACCTTCGGATGTGTTCTTCGAAATAATAAAAGCACCTTCGGTGGAACTTCTTGAAAGAGCAGTCCTCAACATATCTCCTGTTTATAGCGAGGATTGGAGAACTGAGATCATCTCTTACTTACAGGGAAAATTCCTTTCAGATGACGAAGCTTATAACAGGAGGATAGAGGCAAGAGCTCGTCCATATGTCATGATAGAAGGAGAGTTGTACAAGCATGGAGTTTGTGCTCCGCTACTCAAGTGTTTATCCAGAACCGAAGGTATAGAGTTGATGAAAGAAATACATGCAGGCCTGTGTGGATCTCACATTGGATCCAGGCGTTACTTGGAAAAATTTTCCGCCAAGGATTTTATTGGCCGAAGGCAGCTTCGGATGCAGCGGAATTAGTTCAAAAGTGCGAAGGTTGTCAGAAAATGTGCACGAGATCAAAAACAACCTTCGTCCCTAACACAACTCATACAACCCATTTGGCCATTGCAAAGGTGGGGCCTTGACTTGTTAGGTCCGTTACCACCGGCCCAAGGGAACCTAAGATATGTTGTAGTGGCGGTGGAATATTTTTCTAAATGGATTGAGGCAAGGCCTTTAGCCACAATAACTTCGGCCACTCCAAAAGTTTTTCTGGCAGAATATTGTTTGTCGTTTCGGGGTACCAAAGGCTATTACTGTGGATAATGGAACACAGTTTGATTCCGAAGCTTTTAGGGATTTCTGTGATCAGACTGGTACGAAGATCCATTTTGCATCAGTCAGACATCCGGAGTCAAATGGACTCGTTGAAAGAGCCAATGGCATTATAATGATAGGAATAATGAAGTTAATCTTCAATCAACCCAGGGGAAAATGGCCAGATCAGTTAACCAAAGTGGTGTGGAGCCACAATACAACAACATCAAGGTCTACAGGCTTTACTCCATTCAAGTTATTATTCGGTGACGAAGCAATAACTCCGGAGGAAGCTAAAACCGGATCAATAAGGGTAATAGCTTCGGCAGAATCAGGTTCCGAAGCTGCTTATTCTGTGGAAAAATATGCTTTAGAAGGGATCAGGCTGCAAGCCGTGGAGAACATCAATAAATATCAAGCCGAAACAATTAAATGGCGAGATAGAAAGGTTCGGTTGAAGAATATTGAGCCAGGACACTTGGTGCTTCGGAGAGTGGCCAACCAGAAACAGTGGGCAAGTTGCAGTTGAAATGGGATGGGCCTTTCTTAGTAGCATCTTCGTCAAGACCTGGTTCATACAGATTGAAGGATATGGACGGCAACGACATTCCTAGGTCTTGGAATGCGGATGAGCTTCGATATTATGTATAACTCGATGTAGTTTTTCATATTTTTTATTTTTTCTTTCATGGCACCCTTTTCCTTTCCGAAGGGGGAGAAAGGTTTTTAATGGGGCCAACACATGTAATTTCCTTTTTTAGTTCTATAAGAGCAAAATCCCCAAGGAATGTAAATGTAAAAGCTGAGAATGCACCATCGAGTGCCAAAAAGTAAAGGTGAAGAAGCTCCAAAGTCGTTCCTAAGGGAATGCAGAGCTTACAGCGAAAAGTCAACGCTGATTCCGCCAAAAGTAAAGGCGAAGAAGCTCCAAAGTCGTTCCTAAGGAATGCAGAGCTTACAGCGAAAAGTCAACGCTGATTCCGCCAAAAGTAAAGGCGAAGAAGCTCCAAAGTCGTTCCTAAGGTAATGCAGAGCTGATGGGTGATTGTTATTAAGGAATAATGGCTATGAGTATGGCTTCGGATACGCGTATGGACATTCATTTGCACATCACATCACATCATAACATTTGCATTCATAAACATTCATCCAGGCATATGTAGGATAATCATCATCATGGCATAAATGCTTGCTTTGGCAAAAAGAAAAAAAGGAGGAAGAAAGAGCTTCGTGTATAAAAAGGAGCTTCGGAAAGAAGGGAAATGTTGTTTTCTATGCTTCGCTGCGTACGAAAAGAGGGAAGGTGTTTTTTCGCCTTCGGCTCAAAAAAGGAATTTCGTCCACATCAAAGCACTTCTCACACATCAATGGAAGGGTAAGGATATCACAAGGTATGGACAGAATTCATTAAACACAAGTTTTAGTTACATTTACAAAAGTTATCTCAAAAAGTTTCTCAAGTACTGTCTAGTCTACTATTTAATCTTCAAGGAGCTTCAGCTTCGGCGTCAGTTTTTAATCATCGGCTTCGGCTTCGTCATCCTACATGAATAAGGTCGTTGTAAGTCAAAATCGAGCTTGCAGGAAAAGGTAAGCACAAGGTATGGTTTCTTACTGCTTCAAGGTGGCTACGAGCTTCGTCTCCAGCCTTTTCTCGCCCACCTTTTGTCCATATCATTTTTACAAATCTATTAGAGATACTTCGGGCGAGATCAGGAATGTCATCCAGGATTGATGGTGTTAAAGTGAAATTTGGCCTATTGACAATCTTTCCATGATCGCAGCCAGTTTTCAGGAAAGCTGCAGCAGTGCCTCGAGAAGCCACCCAGGCATAGAAGTCACCGTGCCCAGCTATGACTTCGTCGAGCTCGTCAATCTCACCCTCGATATGTTCGAAGGTCTTCGATAGATCTTCAGCTGAGGGGGTGAATTTTTCACTGCTGGCTCCAACTGAGTGAAATTTTTTCTTAATCGTTGAATACATTTGTTGCTAAATTCCAGACATTTTTCTTGAAGGCTTGTCAATAGTTTTCTCAAATCTGAATTTTGTTGAGCTTCAGCTTCAAGTTTCGCATTAAGATCTTGCTTTTCTCGTTCGAACTGTTCAGACTGTCGGAGAAGCTTCGTGTTCAGTTCTGTTATTTTTGCTTCAGCTTCCGCCAATGAACCTTCGGTTGCCTGGAGCTCAAAGTTCTTTTTCTCGATAGCATCTGACTGCTCCTTTATTCTGCTCTCCAAATTTTCAATTATAACTTCGTGCTTCTTGTCTTCAAAATCTTGCTGCATTTTCAAGGCTTTGCTCAATAGCATACTCTGCAACGAAAACACCTTCGTCAGACATGTTTTTCATTATTAGAAACAATAAAGTTAAGAGAAAAGTAGTTCACCTTGAAATTGGAATAGAATAAACTACCAACGATATGTTGTCGTCGGTAGCGGCTGATGTCCGTTCTAGCTTAGGAAAACCGATACTCTTTGACAGAGTACCGATAACTTTGGCTCCAGTTTGATCTCGAATACAATCTAATTTCTCATCATCAATGCCTCCGAAGAGGAGTGCTCCAGGTTTGTATCCGCAGGATTTTGCATATTCTCTAAGCTCTTCTTTTCAGCTTTTGATAGTTTTCCTCCAACTAAATTCTGGAACATGAAAGCTTCGTCTTCTGAAGCCTCATCAGCAATTTCCTTCCCTTTCCCCGATGCTGCGGTCACGGCCTCTTCGGCGGCGGTGGTAGCTTCTTCCGCAGCCATATCTAGCAGTATTCTGTCAATATTTTCGATTGTGCTCTCCAGGTTCAAACCTTCAGCTGAAGCAGCTTCGGCAGCCGCAGCCTCCGAAGGTGCAATTTCAAACATCTGTCCCTTCCGCAGCGGCTGGTGTTTTTTGAGCTGCAAACTCTTGGCGGTGTCTTGTCATTACCTCTGTCACAGTAATAATTCTTTGTTTTCTTTGCTTGATTGTTTTCTTCGATTTTCGGGCTCCTTGTCCTTCTGAAAAAACGTTGTCAGTTGAGGCCCCAGTGGACTTAGCTTCGCAGGTAAGGATTCAGTCATTACCTTCAGAATTGCCTCCACATCAGTGGCAGAGGGTGATGCTGAGGATTTTTCTTCGTCGGATATTTTTCGTTTCGGAGAAGACGCTTTCCTTTTCTTTGGAATCTTCTTTTTGGTGTCTCTTTTTCATCTTCGTTTGGGGGCTTCGGTTATCCTTTTCCATTTCTGGCCTCCGGCACCTTTGTTCAGAGTTTCATAATCATGGTATTCAAAATTCAAGGCGTCCAGCACTCGATTTAAACCTTCGCTTCGGACGGGTGCCGAAGGCTGCGGTCATCAATTGATCTTCTTTTTTGGGAATAATTACCAAGTATTTCATTGCACATTACTTCAATTGTATCTAGCCATTCTCGGCAAGGTGTTTTGAAGTACTTTTTAAACTTGAAATAGTAAGGTAAACGTACAAGTTCACCTTCTTTCTTTTCCCCTGTAGCTTCGGCATTTCCCATTCTTTCAAACTGGGAAAAACTTTGAAAGCTAAAAAACTCCTGAACCAGGTCCCTTGTGCTGATATGCTCTGCAATAATTCTGAACTCACTCATTGCTTGTTGTGTTGGACCTTCGGGTGTCATGTTGCAAGCGAGGTCGGGTTTCTCCGAAGATTAGTTCGAGCGGACTTTGCACAAGCTTTTCCTTGTCGTCATCAACCTTGACATAGAACCACTCAGATTTCCAGCCTGCTGCCCATTTGCTTCGGTAGCTAATTACAGGAAACTTTGTAGTTTTCCGATAGGCGAAGTTATAGCAACCAAAATTGTCGTGCAATCCATCCTTTCTAGCCTTCGTTTGATAATGCAACTCGTGAACCCGGCAAAAAGCTGTCCGCAAATGGTTCCACTGCTTGGCTTCGGAGTGCCCAGATATAAACAATAAGCCTAACGATAGCGTTAGGGGTTAGCTGGTGAAATAGATACCGAACCTATTCAGTACCTCTGCAATAATCCATGTAGGGGGAATCTTAATTCCAGCCTTTAGAAAGCTTTTGAAAATAACAATTTCATCCTTCTCCGGCTTTGGGGTAGTCTCTTCTCCCCCGAAGCGCAATAGCTTCTTCTGATTTTCAGTAAAAAAGCCCGATTTTACCATCTTGGACAGATCAGCCTTCGAAACAGTAGATTTCCCGAAGTCCAAGTGGCTGGGTTTGCTTGGCATTGCAATGCGATAATCATCTTCGGATCAGTTTCCTCAATATCTTCTTCCTCTGCTTCAGCGATTGCTTGTTCTGCATCATCACTAGGAATCTTTTCCGAAGTCACTAGCCCGGATCGTTGCATGGCTTCGGAGATGGGGACAGTCTCCGAAGCTTCAGTTTCGTCCCCCTCACGCTCAAGCCCTGGCGGTAGAACGCACTCTGGCCATTTAATTATGAACTTGTGAAACTTTAATACTTTCTTCCTCCGAAGCAGGCTTCAAACTGGAGCTTCGTTCGATTCCGACAGACAAGCTTCGGCGACAGGTTAAAAATTTTGGCAGCAAAACAGTGCAAATAGCAATGAATGCTGTGGTAACTTCACACCTACTCGTCTGTTTATATAAGTGCTGCAGGTAAGAAGGCGAAGCGCCAGAATTTTTACACCAGGCGGACACCCGCTCGCTCATCGGCTGCGCGTGGGACCGCAGAAACCGAACAGTAACTCTGCAAGGTGGGTTCGCTACAACGCTGGGAGATTGAATCGTTTCTCGACAACGAGCTCAGGGAAGGTGTTTTTTAGACCTTCGGCGCTCCGAAGCTTAAGAGACTTCCCACATTTTTTCACGGATCAAGCTCGTTACGAAAAAACGATCTAGCACCGCGAAAGGGGCTACTGTTGGGTCTATGCTTCGTCGCCGAAGGTCTTATAGGAAGAAGTGGTCCTCGGCTGAAGCTGTTTGTATAAGATAGCCGAAGGTTCCTCTTTGTGAAGCTTCGGTATTACAAACCGACTTAAAGATAGAAATGACCTTTTAGTCCATAAAGGTCTGAGTCAATGTTGTAAGCTTTTATAAGGGGCATACATGTAATTCCTCACAGGCTGCGTCCTGTGCCTATAATAGTGAACAGTATTCCGTTACTGTTCACAGCATTCTGATAATTGCAATCGCATCTTTTGGAATTCAACCTTTTGCCGAGGCAGAAGTATCATTGTATTCAATAACTCAATATATTAAGTAAATATAATGTAAATTCGTCTATGATTTATTTATCCCTTGCATACCTTTTATTTATGTTATCTTACAATACCTACTGAAATTCTATTACGAAGATTTAAGCTTCGTAATTATGCTCTTATCAGCCTTCGTCCAAGGACCATTATCCTCGAGGGAATAATGTTTCATGGACGAAGGACGTTGACATTTAACACTTTATGTTGCATTGTTCTTATTCATAGCATTTGAGAACAAGTCCCCAACAACACTAAAGGCTAACACCTATGGATTTCTGACCAAGAAATGGTCTCCACCATAAATCCAAGAATGTGATCTATGGCAAGGAAACATATGTGTAGTGAGGTGTATGAGCCTCTGGTCGAAGATCAATGGCCACACAACCCCCATTTTGTCGAAAAATAGCCATGAATGACCATTTTCAAAAATACCAAAGGCTAAGACATTCAGATTTTTGCCCAAGAAATGGTCTCCACCAGAAAGTCCAAGAATGTGATCTGTGGCAAGGAAACATATGTGGGGTGAGGTGTACGAGCCTCTGGTCGATGATCAATGGCCACACAAACCCCATTTGCCGAAAATAGCCATGAACGACCATTTTCAATAATACCGAAGGCTAACATGTACGAATTTTTGACCAAGAAATGGTCTCCACCAGAAATCCAAGAATGTGATCTATGGCAAGGAAACATATGTGGGGCGAGGTGTATGAGCCTCTGGCGATGATCAATGGCCACACAACCCCCATTTTTGTCGAAAATAGCCATGAACGACTATTTTCATAATACCGAAGGCTAACACCTACGGATTTTTGACCAAGAAATGGTCCTCCACCAGAAATCCAAGAATGTGATATACGACAAGGAAACATATGTGGGGGTGAGGTTTATGAGCCTCTGGTCGATGATCACTGGCCACACAACCCCCATTTTTGTCAAAATTAGCCATGAGCGACCATTTTGAATGACACTGAAAGCTAACACTCACGGATTTTTGACCAAGAAATGGTCTCCACCATAAATCCAAGAATGTGATCTATGGCAAGGAAACATATGTGTAGTGAGGTGTATGAGCCTCTGGTCGAATATCAATGGCCACACAGACCCTTATTTCTGTCGAAAATAGCCATGAACGACCATTTTCAATAGTACCGAAGCTAACACATTCGGATTTTTGACCAAGAAATGGTCTCCACCATTAATCAAAGAATGTGATCTATGGCAAGGAAACAAATTGTGGGGTGAGGTTTATGAGCCTCTGGTCGATGATCAATGGCCACACAACCCCCATTTTTGTCGAAAATAGCCATGAATGGCCATTTTCAATAATACCGAAGGCTAACACGTACGGATTTTTGACCCAGAAATGGTCTCCACCAAAAATCCAAGAATGTGATCTATGGCAAGGAAACATATGTGGGGGGGCTGAGGTGTACGAGCCTCTGGTCAATGATAAATGGCCACACAACCCCCATTTTAAACGAAAATAGCCATGAACGACCATTTTCAATAATACCGAAGGCTAACACCACGGATTCTTGACCAAGAAATGGTCTCCACCAGAAATCCAATAATGTGATCATGGCAAGAAAACATATGTGGGGTAAAAGTGTACGAGCCTCTGGTCGATGATCAATGGCCACACAACCCCCATTTGGTCGAAAAAATTCCATGAACTACCGTTTTCAATGACACGGAAGGCTAACACCTACAGATTTTTGCCCAAGAAATGGTCTCCACCATAAATCCAAGAATGTGATCTATGGCAAGGAAACATATGTGAGGTGAGGTGTATAGCCGCTGTCGATGATAAATGGCCACACCACCCCCGTTTTTTACGAAATATCCATGAACAACCATTTTCAATAATACCGAAGGCTAAACACCTACGGATTTTTGATCAAGAAATGGTCTCCACCAGAAATCCAAGAATGTGATCTATGGCAAGGAAACATACGTGGGGTGAGGTGTATGAGCCTCTAGTCGATGATCAATGGCCAAACAACCCCCATTTTTTCGAAAATAGCCATGAACGATCATTTTCAATAATATCGAAAGGTTAACACCTACGGATTTTTGACCAAGAAATGTTCTCCACCAGAAATCCAAAATGTGATCTATGGCAAGGAAACATATGTGGGGTGAGGTGTACGAGCCTCTGGTCGATAATCAATGGCCACACAACCCCCATTTTTGTCGAAAATAGACATGAACGACCATTTTCAATGACACTGAAGGCTAAACACCAACGATTTTTGACCAAGAAATGGGTCTCCACTAGAAATCCATGAATGTGATCTATGGCAAGGAAACATATGCGGGGTGAGGTGTATGGGCCTCTTGCCGATGATCAATGGCCACACAACGCCCATTTTTATTGAATATAGCGATCAACGACCATTTTCAAAAAATTCGTACGTGTTAGCCTTCAGTATTATTGAAAATGATCGTTCATGGCTATTTTCGACCAAAATGGGGGGTTGTGTGGCAATTGATCATCGACCAGAGGCTCGTAGACCTCACCCCACATATGTTCCTTGCCATAAGATCACATTCTTGGATTTCTAGTGGAGACCATTTCTGGGCAAAAATCCGAATGTGTTAGCCTTCGGTATTATTAAAAATTGTCATTCATGGCTATTTTTGACAAAAATGGGGGTTGTGTGGCCATTGATCTTTGACCAGAGGCTCATACACCTCACTACACATATGTTTCCTTGCCATAGATCACATTCTTGGTTTTATGGTGGAGACCAGTTCTTGGTCAAAAATCCGTAGGTGTTAGCCTTCAGTGTCATTGAAAATGGTCGTTCATGGCTATTTCCGACAAAAATGGGGGTTGTGTGGCGATTGATCATCGACCAGAGGCTCGTAAACTTCACCCCACATAGGTTTTCTTGCCATAGATCACATTCTTGATTTCTGGTGGAGACCATTTCTTAGTCAAAAATCTGTTGGTGTTAGCCTTCGGTATTATTGAAAATGGTCGTTCATGGCTATTTTTGACTAAAATGGGGGTTGTGTGGCCATTTATGATCGACCAGAGGCTCGTACACCTCACCCCACATATGTTTCCTTGCCATAGATCACATTCTTGGATTTCTGGTGGAGACCATTTATTGGTCAAAAATCTATACGTGTTAGCCTTCAGTATTATTGAAAATGGTCATTCATGGCTATTTTCGACAAAAATGATGGTTGTGTGGCCATTGATCGTCGACCAGAGGCTCATACACCTCACCCCACATATGTTTCCTTGCCGTAGGTCACATTCTTGGATTTCTGGTGGAGACCATTTCTTGGTCAAAAATCCGTAGGTGTTAGCCTTCGGTATTATTGAAAATGGTCATTCATGGCTATTTTGGACAAAAATGGGGTTGTGTGGCCATTGATCATCGACCAGAGGCTCATACACCTCACCCCACATATGTTTCCTTGCCGTAGATCACATTCTTGGATTTCTGGTGGAGACCATTTCTTGGTCAAAAAATCCGTAGGTGTTAGCGTCTAGTATTATTGAAAATGGTCGCTCATGGCTATTTTCATAAAAAATGGGGGTTGTGTGGCCATTTATCATCGACTAGAGGCTCATAAACCTCACCCCACATATGTTTCCTTGCCATAGATCACATTCTTGGATTTCTGGTGGATACCATTTCTTGGTCAAAAACTCGTACGTGTTAGCCTTCGGTATTATTGAAAATGGTCGTTCATGGCTATTTTCGGCAAAATGGGGGTTGTGTGGCCATTGATCATCGAACAGAGGCTCGTACACCTCACCCCACATATGTTTCCTTGCCATAGATCACATTCTTGGATTTCTGGTGGAGACCATTTCTTGTGCAAAAATCCGAATGTGTTAGCCTTTGGTATTTTTGAAAAATGGTCATTCATGGCTATTTTCAACAAAAATGGGGGTTGTGTGGCCATTGATCTTCACCAGAGGCTCATACACCTCCCTACACATATGTTTCCTTGCCATAGATCACATTCTTAGATTTATGGTGGAGACCATTTCTTAGTCAAAAATCCGTAGGTGTTAGCCTTCAGTGTCATTGAAAATGGTCGTTCATGGCTATTTTCGATAAAAATTAGGGTTGTGTGGCCATTGATCGTCGACCAGAGGGTCATACACCTCACCCCACATATGTTTCCTTGCCGTAGATCACATTCTTGGATTTCTGTGGAGACCCATTTCTTGGTCAAAAATCCGTAGGTGTTAGCCTTCGGTATTATTGGAAAATGGGTCGTTCATGGCTATTTTCGACAAAAATGGGGGTTGTGTGGCCATTGATCATCGCTAGAGGCTCATACCCTCACCCCACATATGTTTCCTTGCCATAGATCACATTCTTGGATTTCTGGTGGAGACTATTTCTTGGTCAAAAATCCGTAGGTGTTAGCCTCTAGTATTATTGAAAATGGTCGCTCATGGCTATTTTCATAAAAAATGGGGGTTGTGTGGCCATTTATCATCGACTAGAGGCTCATAAACCTCACCCCACATATGTTTCCTTGCCATAGATCACATTCTTGGATTTCTGGTGGAGACCATTTCTTGGTCAAAAACTCGTACGTGTTAGCCTTCGGTATTATTGAAAATGGTCGTTCATGGCTATTTTCTGCAAAAATGGGGGTTGTGTGGCCATTGATCATCGACCATAGGCTCGTACACCTCACCCCACATATGTTTCCTTGCCATAGATCACATTCTTGGATTTCTGGTGGAGACTATTTCTTGGGCAAAAATCCGAATGTGTTAGCCTTTGGTATTTTTGAAAATGGTCATTCATGGCTATTTTCGACAAAAATGGGGGTTGTGTGGCCATTGATCTTCGACCAGAGGCTCATACACCTCACTACACATATGTTTCCTTGCCATAGATCACATTCTTGGATTTATGGTGGAGACCATTTCTTGGTCAGAAATCCATAGGTGTTAGCCTTTAGTGTCATTGAAAATGGTCGTTCATGGCTATTTTCGACAAAAAATGGGGGTTGTGTGGACATTGATCATCGACCAGAGGCTCGTACACTTCACCCCACATATGTTTTCTTTCCATAGATCACATTATTGGATTTCTGGAGGAGACCATTCCTTGGTCAAAAATCTGTTGGAGTTAGCATTCGTATTATTGAAAATGGTCGTTCATGGCTATTTCGACTAAAATGGGGGTTGTGTGGCCATTTATCATCGACCAGAGGCACGTGCAATTCACACCCACATATTGTTTCCTTGCCATAGATCACATTCTTGGATTTCTGGTGGAGACCATTTCTTGCTCAAAAATCCGTACGTGTTAGCCTTCGGTATTATTGAATATGGTCATTCATGGCTATTTTCGACAAAAATGGGGGTTCTGTGGCCAATGATCATCGACCAGAAGGCTCGTACACCTCACCCCACATATGTTTCCTTGCCATAGATCACATTCTTGGATTTCCGGTGGAGACCATTAATTGGTCAAAAATCTGTACGTGTTAGCCTTCAATATTATTGAAAATGGTCATTCCATGGATATTTTCGACAAAAATGGGGGTTGTGTGGCCATTGATCATCGACCAGAGGCTCGTAAACCTCACCCCACATATGTTTCCTTGCCATAGATCACATTCTTTGATTTCTGGTGGAGACCATTTCTTGGTCAAAAATCTGAATGTTTTAGCCTTCGGTACTATTGAAAATGGTCGTTCATGGCTATTTCGACAAAAATGGGGGTTGTGTGGCCATTGATATTCGACCAAAGGCTGATACACCTCACTACACATATGTTTCCTTGCCATAGATCACATTCTTGGATTTATTGTGGAGACCAATTTCTTGGTCAAAAATCCGTAGGTGTTAGCCTTTAGTGTCATTGAAAATGGTCGTTCATGGCTATTTCGACAAAAATGGGGTTTGTATGGCCATTGATCATCGACCAGAGGCTCGTACACTTCACCCCACATATGTTTTCTTGCCATAGATCACATTCTAGGATTTCTGGTGGAGACCATTTCTTGGTCAAAAATCCGTTGGTGTTAGCCTTCGTATTATTAAAAATAGTCGTTCATGGGCTATTTTCGACTAAAATGGGGGTTGTGTGGCCATTTATCATCGACCAGAGGCTCATACACCTCACCCCACATATGTTTCCTTGCCATAGATCACATTCTTTGGAGATCTGGTGGAGACCATTTCTTGGTCAAAATTCGTACGTGTTAGCCTTCGGTATTATTGAAAATGGTCATTCATGGCTATTTTTCAACAAAAATGGGGGTTGTGTGGCCATGATCATCAACCAGAGGCTCATAAACCTCACCCCACATAATGTTTCCTTGCCATAGGTGTTAGCCTTTAGTGTCATTGAAAATGGTCGTTCATGGCTATTTTCGACAAAAATGGGGGTTGTGTGGCCATTGATCATCGACTAGAGGCTCGTACACTTCACCCCACATATGTTTTCTTGCCATAGATCACATTCTTGGATTTCTGGAGAATACCATTTCTTGTTCAAAAATCTGTTGGTGTTAGCCTTCGGTATTATTGAAAATGGTCGTTCATGGGCTATTTTCGACTAAAATGGGGGTTGTGTGGCCATTCATCATCGACCAGAGGCTCGTACAATTCACCTCACATATGTTTCCTTGCCATAGATCACATTCTTGGATTTCTGGTGGAGACCATTTCTTGGTCAAAAATCCGTACGTGTTAGCCTTCGGTATTATTGAAAATGGTCATTCATGGCTATTTTCGACAAAAATGGGGGTTGTGTGGCCATTGATCATCGACCAGAGGCTCATACACCTTACCCCACATATGTTTCCTTGCCATAGATCACATTCTTGGATTTCTGGTGGAGACCATTTCTTGGTCAAAAAATCCGTAGGTGTTAGCCTCTAGTATTATTGAAAATGGTCGCTCATGGCTATTTTCATAAAAAAAATGGGGGTTGTGTGGCCATTTATCATCGACTAGAGGCTCATAACCTCACCCCACATATTGTTTCCTTGCCATAGATCACATTCTTGGATTTCTGGTGGAGACCATTTCTTGGTCAAAAACTCGTACGTGTTAGCCTTCGGTATTGTTGAAAATGGTCGTTCATGGCTATTTTCGGCAAAATGGGGGTTGTGTGGCCATTGACATCGACTAGAGGCTCATACACCTCACCCCACATATGTTTCCTTGCCATAGATCACATTCTTGGATTTCTGGTGGAGACCATTTCTTAGGTCAAAAATCCGTAGGTGTTAGCCTTCAGTGTCATTGAAAATGGTCGTTCATGGCTATTTTCGACAAAAATTAGGGTTGTGTGGCCATTGATCGTCGACCAGAGGGTCATACACCTCACCCCACATATGTTTCCTTGCCGTAGATCACATTCTTGGATTTCTGGTGGAGACCATTTCTTGGTCAAAAATCCGTAGTGATAGCCTTCGATATTATTGAAAATGGTCGTTCATGGCTATTTTCGACAAAAATGGGGGTTGTGTGGCCATTGATCATCGCCAGAGGCTCATACACCTCACCCCACATATGTTTCCTTGCCATAGATCACATTCTTGGATTTCTGGTGGAGACCATTTCTTGGTCAAAATCCGTAGGTGTTAGCCTCTAGTATTATTGAAAATGGTCGCTCATGGCTATTTTCATAAAAAATGGGGGTTGTGTGGCCATTTATCATCGACTAGAGGCTCATAAACCTCACCCCACATATGTTTCCTTGCCATAGATCACATTCTTGGATTTCTGGTGGAGACCATTTCTTGGTCAAAAACTCGTACGTGTTAGCCTTCGGTATTATTGAAAATGGTCGTTCATGGCTATTTTCTGCAAAATGGGGGTTGTGTGGCCATTGATCATCGACCATAGGCTCGTACACCTCACCCCACATATGTTTCCTTGCCATAGATCACATTCTTGGATTTCTGGTGGAGACCATTTCTTGGGCAATAATCCGAATGTGTTAGCCTTTGGTATTTTTGAAATGGTCATTCATGGCTATTTTCGACAAAAATGGGGGTTGTGTGGCCATTGATCTTCGACCAGAGGCTCATACACCCCACTACACATATGTTTCCTTGCCATAGATCACATTCTTGGATTTATGGTGGAGGACCATTTCTTGGTCAGAAATCCATTAGGTGTTAGCCTTTAGTGTCGTTGAAAATGGTCGTTCATGGCTATTTTCGACAAAACTTGGGGGTTGTGTGGCCATTGATCATTGACCAGAGGCTCGTACACTTCACCCCACATATGTTTTTCTTTCCATAGATCACATTATTGGATTCTGGAGGAGACCATTCCTTGGTCAAAAATCTGTTGGAGTTAGGCTTCAGGTATTATTGAAAATGGTCGTTCATGGCTATTTTCGACTAAAATGGGGGTTGTGTGGCCATTTATCATCGCCAGAGGCTCATACACCTCACCCCACATATGTTTCCTTGCCATAGATCACATTCTTGGATTTCTGGTGGAGACCATTTCTTGGTCAAAAATCCGTAGGTGTTAGCCTCTAGTATTATTGAAAATGGTCGCTCATGGCTATTTCATAAAAAATGGGGGTTGTGTGGCCATTTATCATCGACTAGAGGCTCATAAACCTCACCCCACATATGTTTCCTTGCCATAGATCACATTCTTGGATTTCTCGTGGAGACACATTTCTTGGTCAAAAACTCGTACGTGTTAGCCTTCGGTATTATTGAAAATGGTCGTTCATGGCTATTTTCTGCAAAATGGGGGTTGTGTGGCCATTGATCATCGACCAGAGGCTCGTACACCTCACCCCACATATGTTTCCTTGCCATAGATCACATTCTTGGATTTCTGGTGGAGACCATTTCTTGGGCAAAAATCCGAATGTGTTAGCCTTTGGTATTTTTGAAAATGGTCATTCATGGCTATTTTCGACAAAAATGGGGTTGTGTGGCCATTGATCTTCGACCAGAGGCTCATACACCTCACTACACATATGTTTCCTTGCCATAGATCACATTCTTGGATTTATGGTGGAGACCATTTCTTGGTCAGAAATCCATAGGTGTTAGCCTTTAGTGTCATTGAAAATGGTCGTTCATGGCTATTTTCGACAAAAATGGGGTTGTGTGGCCATTGATCATCGACCAGAGGCTCGTACACTTCACCCCACATATGTTTTCTTTCCATAGATCACATTATTGGATTTCTGGAGGAGACCATTCCTTGGTCAAAAATCTGTTGGAGTTAGCCTTCGGTATTATTGAAAATGGTCGTTCATGGCTATTTTCGACTAAAATGGGGGTTGTGTGGCCATTTATCATCGACCAGAGGCTCAATTCACCCCACATATGTTTCCTTGCCATAGATCACATTCTTGGATTTCTGGTGGAGACCATTTCTTGCTCAAAAATCCGTACGTGTTAGCCTCGGTATTTATTGAATATGGTCATTCATGGCTATTTTCGACAAAAATGGGGGTTGTGTGGCCAATGATCATCGACCAGAGGCTCGTACACCTCACCCCACATATGTTTCCTTGCCATAGATCACATTCTTGGATTTCCGGTGGAGACCATTTATTGGTAAAAAATCTGTACGTGTTAGCCTTCAATATTATTGAAAATGGTCATTCATGGATATTTTCGACAAAAATGGGGGTTGTGTGGCCATTGATCATCGACCAGAGGCTCGTAAACCTCACCCCACATATGTTTCCTTGCCATAGATCACATTCTTTGATTTCTGGTGGAGACCATTTCTTGGTCAAAAATCTGAATGTTTTAGCCTTCGGTACTATTGAAAATGGTCGTTCATGGCTATTTTCGACAAAAATGGGGGTTGTGTGGCCATTGATATTCGACCAAAGGCTGATACACCTTACTACACATATGTTTCCTTGCCATAGATCACATTCTTGGATTTATTGTGGAGACCATTTCTTGGTCAAAAATCCGTAGGTGTTAGCCTTTAGTGTCATTGAAAATGGTCGTTCATGCTATTTTCGACAAAAATGGGGTTTGTATGGCCATTGATCATCGACCAGAGGCTCGTACACTTCACCCCACATATGTTTTCCTTGCCAGAGATCACATTCTAGGATTTCTGGTGGAGAACCATTTCTTGGTCAAAATCCGTTGGTGTTAGCCTTCGGTATATTAAAATAGTCCGTTCATTGGCTATTTTCGACTAAAATGGGGGTTGTGTGGCCATTTAATCGATCAGACCAGAGGCTCATACACCTCACCCCACATATGTTTCCTTGCCATAGATCACATTCTTGGATTTCTAGTGGAGACCATTTCTTGGTCAAAAAATTCGTACGTGTTAGCCTTCGGTATTATTGAAAATGGTCATTCATGGCTATTTCAACAAAAATGGGGGTTTGTGTGGCCAATGATCATCAACCAGAGGCTCATAAACCTCACCCCACATAGGTTTCCTTGCCATAGGTGTTAGCCTTTAGTGTCATTGGAAAATGGTCCGTTCATGGCTATTTTCGACAAAATGGGGATTGTGTGGCCATTGATCATCGACTAGAGGCTCGTACACTTCACCCCACATATGTTTTTTTGCCATAGATCACATTCTTGGATTTCTGGTGGAGACCATTTCTTGTTAAAATCTGTGTTTTAGCCTTCGGTATTATTGAAAATGGTCGTTCATGGCTATTTTCGACTAAAATGGGGGTTGTGTGGCCATTGATCATCGACCAGAGGCTGTACAATTCACACATATGTTTCCTTGCCATAGATCACATTCTTGGATTTCTGGTGGAGACCATTTCTTGGTCAAAAATCCGTACGTGTTAGCCTTCGGTATTGAAAATGGTCATTCATGGCTATTTTCGACAAAAATGGGGTTTGGTTGGCCATTGATCATCGACCAGAGGCTCATACACTTACCCCACATATGTTTCCTTGCCATAGATCACATTCTTGGATTTCTGGTGGAGACCATTTCTTGGTCAAAAATCCGTAGGTGTTAGCCTTAGTATTATTGAAAATGTCGCTCATGGCTATTTTCATAAATGGGGGTTGTGTGGCCATTTATCATCGACTAGAGGCTCATAACCTCACCCCACATATGTTTCCTTGCCATAGATCACATTCTTGGATTTCTGGTGGAGACCATTTCTTGGTCAAAAATCGTACGTGTTTGCCTTCGGTATTATTGAAAATGGTCGTTCATGGCTATTTTCGGCAAAATGGGGGTTGTGTGGCCATTGAACATCGACCAGAGGCTCATACACCTCACCCCACATATGTTTCCTTGCCATAGGTGGTTAGCCTTTAGTGTCATTGAAAATGGTCGTTCATGGCTATTTTCGACAAAAATGGGTTGTGTGGCCATTGATCGTCGACCAGAGGCTTCACCCCACATATGTTTCCTTGCCGTAGATCACATTCTTGGATTTCTGGTGGAGACCATTTCTTGTCCAAAATCCGTAGGTGTTAGCCTTCGATATTATTGAAAATGGTCGTTCATGGCTATTTTCGACAAAATGGGGGTTGTGTGGCCATTGATCATCGCCAGAGGCTCATACATCACCCCATATGTTTCCTTGCCATAGATCACATTCTTGGATTTCTGGTGGAGACCATTTCTTGGTCAAAAATCCGTAGGTGTTAGCCTAGTATTATTGAAAATGGTCTCATGGCTATTTTCATAAAAAATGGGGGTTGTGTGGCCATTTATCATCGACTAGAGGCTCATAACCTCACCCCACATATGTTTCCTTGCCATAGATCACATTCTTGGATTTTGGTGGAGACCATTTCTTGGTCAAAAATCGTACGTGTTAGCCTTCGTATTATTGAAAATGGTCGTTCATGGTATTTTCAAAATGGGGGTTGTGTGGCCATTGATCATCGACCATAGGCTCGTAACTCACCCCACATATGTTTCCTTGCCATAGATCACATTCTTGGATTTCTGGTGGAGACCATTTCTTGGGCAATAATCGGATGTGTTAGCCTTTGGTATTTTGAAAATGGTCATTCATGGCTATTTTCGACAAAATGGGGGTTGTGTGGCCATTGATCTCGACCAGAGGCTCATACACCTCACCACATATGTTTCCTTGCCATAGATCACATTCTTGGATTTTGGTGGAGACCATTTCTTGGTCAGAAATCCTTGGTGTTAGCCTTTAGTGTCGTTGAAAATGGTCGTTCATGGCTATTTTCGACAAAAATGGGGGTTGTGTGGCCATTGATCATCGACCAGAGGCTCGTACACTTCACCCCACATATGTTTTCTTTCCATAGATCACATTATTGGATTTCTGGGAGACCATTCTTGGTCAAAATCCGTAGTGTGCTTCGGTATTATTGAAAATGGTCGTTCATGGCTATTTTCGACTAAAATGGGGGTTGTGTGGCCATTGATCATCGACCAGAGGCTCAATTCACCCCACATATGTTTCCTTGCCATAGATCACATTCTTGGATTTCTGGTGGAGACCATTTCTTGCTCAAAAATCGTACGTGTTAGCCCGGTATTATTGAAATGGTCATTCATGGCTATTTTCGACAAAAATGGGGGTTGTGTGGCCAATGATCATCGACCAGAGGCTCGTAACCTCACCCCACATATGTTTCCTTGCCATAGATCACATTCTTGGATTTCCGGTGGAGACCATTTATTGGTCAAAAATCGTACGTGTTAGCCTTCAGTATTTATTGAAAATGGTCCTTCATGGATATTTTCGGCAAAAATGGGGGTTGTGTGGCCATTGATCATCGACCAGAGGCTCGTAAACCTCACCCCACATATGTTTCCTTGCCATAGATCACATTCTTGGATTTCTGGTGGAGACCATTTCTTGGTCAAAAATCCTGAAGGTGTTAGCCTTTGGTACTATTGAAAATGGTCGTTCATGGCTATTTTCGACAAAAATGGGGGTTGTGTGGCCATTGATATTCGACCAGAGGCTGATACACCTCACCACACATATGTTTCCTTGCCATAGATCACATTCTTGGATTTATGTGTGGAGACCATTTCTTGGTCAAAAATCCGTAGGTGTTAGCCTTCGTGTCATTGAAAATGGTCGTTCATGGCTATTTTCGACAAAAATGGGGTTGTGTGGCCATTGATCATCGACCAGAGGCTCGTACACTTCACCCCACATATGTTTTCTTGCCAGATCACATTCTAGGATTTCTGGTGGAGACCATTTCTTGGTCAAAAATCCGTTGGTGTTAGCCTTCGTATTATTAAAATGTCGTTCATGGCTATTTTCGACTAAAATGGGGGTTGTGTGGCCATTTATCATCGACCAGAGGCATACACCTCACCCCACATATGTTTCCTTGCCATAGATCACATTCTTGGATTTCTGGTGGAGACCATTTCTTGGTCAAAAATTCGTACGTGTTAGCCTTCGGTATTATTGAAATGGTCATTCATGGCTATTTTCAACAAAAATGGGGTTGTGTGGCCAATGATCATCAACCAGAGGCTCATAAACCTCACCCCACATATGTTTCCTTGCCATAGGTGTTAGCCTTTATGTGCCTCATTGAAAATGGTCGTTCATGGCTATTTTCGATCAAAAATGGGGGTTGTGTGGCCATTGATCATCGACTAGAGGCTCTAAACTCTCACCCCACATATGTTTCCTTGCCATAGATCACATTCTTGGATTTCTGGTGGAGACCATTTCTTGGTTCAAAAATCTCGTAGGTGTTAGCCTTCGGTATTATTGAAAATGGTCGTTCATGGCTATTTTCGACTAAAATGGGGGTTGTGTGGCCATTCATCATCGACCAGAGGCTCGTATACACTCACCCCACATATGTTTCCTTGCCATAGATCACATTCTTGGATTTCTGGTGGAGACCATTTCTTGGTCAAAAATCCGTACTGTGTTAGCCTTCGTATTATTGAAAATGGTCATTCATGGCTATTTTCGACAAAAATGGGGGTTGTGTGGCCATTGATCATCGACCAGAGGCTCATACACCTCACCCCACATATGTTTCCTTGCCATAGATCACATTCTTGGATTTCTGTGGAGACCATTTCTTGGTCAAAAATCCGTAGGTGTTAGCCTTAGTATTATTTAAAATGGTCGTCATGGCTATTTTCATAAAAAATGGGGTTGTGTGGCCATTTATCATCGACTAGAGGCTCATAAACCTCACCCCACATATGTTTCCTTGCCATAGATCACATTCTTGGATTTCTGGTGGAGACCATTTCTTGGTCAAAAACTCGTACGTGTTAGCCTTCGGTATTATTGAAAATGGTCGTTCATGGCTATTTTCAAAATGGGGGTTGTGTGGCCATTGAACATCGACCAGAGGCTCATAACCTCACCCCACATATGTTTCCTTCCATAGGTGTTAGCCTTTAGTGTATTTTTGAAAATGGTCATTCATGGCTATTTTACAAAAATGGGGGTTGTGTGGCCATTGATCTTCGACCAGAGCTCATACACCTCACTACACATATGTATTCTTGCCATAGATCACATTCTTGGATTTAGGAGACCATTTCTTGGTCAAAAATCCGTAGGTGTTAGCCTTCGGTATTATTGAAAATGGTCGTTCATGGCTATTTTCGAGAAAAATGGAGGTTGTGTGGCCATTGATCATCGACCAGAGGCTCAGTACACCTCACCCCACATATGTTTTCCTTGCCATAGATCACATTCTTGGATTTCTGTGGAGACCATTTCTTGGTCAAAATGCCGTAGGTGTTAGCCTTTCGGTATTTTGAAAATGATCATTCATGGCTATTTTCGACAAAAATGGGGGTTGTGTGGCCATTGATCTTCGACCAGAGGCTCATACACCTCACCTCCACATATGTTTCCTTGCCATAGATCACATTCTTGGATTTCTGGTGGAGACCATTCTTGGTCAAAATCCGTAGGTGTTAGCCTCTAGTAGTTCATTGGAAAATGGTCGCTCATGGCTATTTTCGATTCAAAAAAATGGGGGTTGTGTGGCCATTGATCGTCGACTAGAGGCTCATACACCTCACCCCACATATGTTTCCTTGCCATAGATCACATTCTTGGATTTCTGGTGGAGACCATTTCTTGGTCAAAACTCGTACGTGTTAGCCTTCGGTATTATATGAAAATGGTCGTTCAATGGGCTATTTTCGGCAAAATGGGGGGTTGTGTGGCCGTTGATCATCGACCAGAGGCTCGTACACCTCACCCCACTATGTTTCCTGTGCCATAGATCACATTCTTGGATTTCTGGTGGAGACCTATTTCTTGGCAAACAATCCGAATGTGTTAGCCTTTGGTATTTTTGAAAATGGTCATTCATGGCTATTTTCAACAAAAATGGGGTTGTGTGGTCATTGATCGTCACCAGAGGCCTCATACTCCTCCCTACACATATTTTTCCTTGCCATAGATCACATTCTTAGATTATGGTGGAGACCATTTCTTGGTCAAAAATCCGTAGGTGTTAGCCTTCGGTGTCATTGAAAATGGTCGTTCATGGCTATTTTCGACAAGAATAGGGTTGTGTGGCCATGATCGTCGACCAGAGGGTCTACACCTCACCCCACATATGTTTCCTTGCCGTAGATCACATTCTTAGGATTTCCGGTGGAGACCATTTATTGGTCAAAAAATCCTGTACGTGTTAGCCTTCAGTATTATTGAAAATGGGTCATTCATGGATATTGTCGACAAAATGGGGGTTGTGTGGCCATTGATCATCGACCAGAGGCTCGTACACCTCACCCCACATATGTTTCCTTGCCATAGATCACATTCTTGATTTCTGGTGGAGACCATTTCTTGGTCAAAAATCTGAAAGTGTTAGCCTTCTGTACTTATTGAAAATGGTCGTTCAATGGCTATTTTCGACAAAAATGGGGGTTGTGTGGCCATTGATATTCGACCAGAGGCTCATACACCTCACTACACATATGTTTTCCTTGCCATAGATCACATTCTTGGATTTATTGGTGGAGACCATTTCTTGGTCAAAAAATCCGTAGGTGTTAGCCGTCAGTGTCATTGAAAATGGTCGTTCATGGCTATTTTCGACAAAAATTGGGGTTGTGTGCCATTGATCATTCGACCAGAGGCTCAGTACACCTTCACCCCACATATGTTTCTTGCCAGAGATCACATTCTAGGATTTCTGGTGGAGACCATTTCTTGGTCAAAAATCCGTTGGTGTTAGCCTTCGGTATTATTGAAAATGGTCGTTCATGGCTATTTTCGACTAAAATGGGGGTTGTGTGGCCATTTATCATCGACCAGAGGCTCATACACCTCACCCCACATATGTTTCCTTGCCATAGATCACATTCTTGGATTTCTGGTGGAGACCATTTCTTGGTCAAAAATTCGTGTTGCCTTCAGTATTTTGAAAATGGTCATTCATGGCTATTTTCAACAAAAATGGGGGTTGTGTGGCCAATGATCATCAACCAGAGGCTCATACTCCCCCACACATATGTTTCCTTGCCATAGGTGTTGCAGTTGTTAGCCTTCGTGTCATTGAAAATGGTCGTTCATGGCTATTTTCGACAAAAATGGGTTGTGTGGCCATTGATCATCGACCAGAGGCTCGTACACTTCACCCCACATATGTTTCCTTGCCATAGATCACATTCTTGATTCTGGTGGAGACCATTTCTGGTTCAAAAAACTCTGTAGGTGTTAGCCTTCGGTATTATTGAAAATGGTCGTTCATGGCTATTTTCGACTAAAATGGGGGTTGTGTGGCCATTCATCATCGACCAGAGGCTCGTACACTTCACCCCAACATATGTTTCCTTGCCATAGATCACATTCTTGGATTTCTGGTGGAGACCATTTCTTGGTCAAAAATCCGTACGTGTTAGCCTTCGGTATTATTGAAAATGGTCATTCATGGCTATTTTCGACAAGAATGGGGGTTGTGTGGCCATTGATCATCGACCAGGAGGCTCATACACCTCACCCACATATGTTTCCTTGCCATAGATCACATTCTTGGATTTCTGGTGGAGACCATTTCTTGGTCAAAAATCCGTAGGTGTTAGCCTCTAGGTATTATTGAAAATGGTCGCTTCATGGCTATTTTCGATAAAAATGGGGTTGTGTGGCCATTTATCATCGACTAGAGGCTCATAACCTCACCCCACATATGTTTCCTTGCCATAGATCACATTCTTGGATTTCTGGTGGAGACCATTTCTTGGTCAAAAACTCCGTGTTAGCCTTCGGTATTATTGAAAATGGTCGTTCATGGCTATTTTCGGCAAAATGGGGGTTGTGTGGCCATTGAACATCGACCAGAGGCTCATACACCTCACCCCACATATGTTTCCTTGCCATAGATCACATTCTTGGATTTTCTGGTTGAGACCATTTCTTGGGCAAAAATTGTGTTTAGCCTTTGGTATTTTGTAAATGGTCATTCATGGCTATTTTCGACAAAAATGGGGGTTGTGTGGCCATTGATCTTCGACCAGATGCTCATACACCTCACCACATATGTATTCCTTGCCATAGGTGTTGCCTTTAGTGTCATTGAAAATGGTCGTTCATGGCTATTTTCGAGAAAAATGGGTTGTGTGGCCATTGATCGTCGACCAGAGGCTCTACACTCACCCCACATATGTTTCCTTGTAGGTCACAGGAGACCATTTCTTGGTCAAAAATCCGTAGGTGTTAGCCTTCGGTATTATTGAAAATGGTCATTCATGGCTATTTTCGACAAAACTGGGGGTTGTGTGGCCATTCATCGACCAGAGGCTCATACACCTCACCCCACATATGTTTCCTTGCCATAGATCACATTATTGGATTTCTGGTGGAGACCATTTCTTGGTCAAAAATCCGTAGGTGTTAGCCTTCGTATTATTGAAAATGGTCATTCATGGCTATTTTCATAAAAATGGGGGTTGTGTGGCCATTTATCATCGAGTAGAGGCTCATAACCTCACCCCACATATGTTTCCTTGCCATAGATCACATTCTTGGATTTCTGGTGGACCATTTCTTGGTCAAAAACTCGTAGTGTTAGCCTTCGGTATTATTGAAAATGGTCGTCATGGCTATTTCAAAATGGGGGTTGTGTGGCCATTGATCATCGACCAGAGGCTCATAACCTCACCCCACATATGTTTCCTTGCCATAGATCACATTCTTGGATTTCTGGTGGAGACCATTTCTTGGGCAAAAATCCGAATGTGTTCGGTATATTTTGAAAATGGTCGTTCATGGCTATTTTCAACAAAATGGGGGTTGTGTGGCCATTGATCTCGACAGAGGCTCATACACCTCACCCACATATGTTTCCTTGCCATAGATCACATTCTTAGATTTCTGGTGGAGACCATTTCTTGGTCAAAAATCCGTAGTGTTAGCCTTCAGTGTCATTGAAAATGGTCGTTCATGGCTATTTTCACAAAAATGGGTTGTGTGGCCATGATCGTCACCAGAGGGTCATACACCTCACCCACATATGTTTCCTTGCCATAGGTGTTAGACCTTTAGTAGGTCATTGAAAATGGTCGTCATGGCTATTTTCGACAAAAATGGGGGTTGTGTGGCCATTGATCATCGCCAGAGGCTCATACACCTCACCCCACATATGTTTCCTTGCCATAGATCACATTCTTGGATTTATGGTGGAGACCATTTCTTGGTCAAAAATCCGTTAGGTGTTAGCCTTCGAGTAGTCATTGAAATGGTCGTTTCATGGCTATTTCGACAAAAATAGGGGTTGTGTGGCCATTGATCATCGACCAGAGGCTCATACACCTCACCCCACATATGTTTCCTTGCCGTAGGATCACATTCTTGGATTTCTGGTGGAGACCATTTCTTGGTCAAAAATCCGTAGGTGTTAGCTTCGGTATTATTGAAAATGGTCATTCATGGGCTATTTTCGACAAACATGGGGGTTGTGTGGCCATTGATCATTGACCAGAGGCTCATACACCTCACCCCACATATGTTTCCTTGCCATAGATCACATTCTTGGATTTCTGGTGGAGACCATTCTTGGTCAAAATCCGTAGGTGTTAGCCTCTAGTATTATTGAAAATGGTCGCTCATGGCTATTTTCATAAAAATGGGGGTTTGTGTGGCCATTTGATCATCGACTAGAGGCTCATAAACCTCACCACATATGTTTCCTTGCCATAGATCACATTCTTGGATTTCTGGTGGAGACCATTTCTTGGTCAGAAATCCATAGTGTTAGCCTTATTCATTGAAAATGGTCGTTCATGGCTATTTTCGACAAAAATGGGGCTTGTGTGGCCATTGATCATCGACCAGAGGCTCGTACACTCACCCCACATATGTTTTCCTTGCCATAGATCACATTCTTGATTTCTGGAGGAGACCATTCTTGGTCAAAAATCAGTGTTAGCCTTCGGTATTATTGAAAATGGTCGTTCATGGCTATTTTCGACTAAAATGGGGTTGTGTGGCCATTGATCATCGACCAGAGGCTCGTGCAATTCACCCCACATATGTTTCCTTGCCATAGATCACATTCTTGGATTTCTGGTGGAGACCATTTCTTGCTCAAAAATTCGTACGTGTTAGCCTTCGGTATTATTGAAATGGTCATTCATGGCTATTTTCGACAAAATGGGGGTTGTGTGGCCATGATCGTCGACCAGAGGGCTCATACACCTCACCCCACATATGTTTCTTGCAGTAGATCACAATTCTTGGATTTCTGGTGGAGACCATTTCTTGGTCAAAAATCCGTAGGTGTTAGCCTTCAGTGTCATTGAAAATGGTCGTTCATGGCAATAGTTTTCGACAAAAATTAGGGTTGTGTGGCCATTGATCGTCGACCGGAGGCTCATAACACCTCACCCCACATATGTTTCCTTGCCGTAGGTCACATTCCTTGGATTTTCTGGTGGAGACCATTCTTTGGTCAAAAATCCGAGTGTGTTCAGCCTCTCGGTATATTGAAATGGTCATTCATGGCTATTTTCGACAAAAATGGGGGTTGTGTGGCCATTGATCATTCGACCAGAGGCTCATACACCTCACCCACATATGTTTCCTTTGCCATAGATCACATTCTTGATTTCTGGTGGAGACCATTTCTTGGTCAAAAATCCAGTAGGTGTTAGCCTCAGTATTATTGAAAATGGTCGCTCATAGGCTATTTTCATAAAAAATGGGGTTGTGTGGCCATTGATCATCGACCAGAGGCTCGTACACTTCACCCACATATGTTTCTTGCCAGATCACATTCTTGGATTTCTGGTGGAGACCATTTCTTGGTCAAAAATCCGTTGTGTTAGCCTTCGGTATTATTGAAAATAGTCGTTCATGGCTATTTTCGACAAAATGGGGGTTGTGTGGCCATTATCATCGACCAGAGGCTTAAACCTCACCCCACATATGTTTCCTTGCCATAGATCACATTCTTGGATTTCTGGTGGAGACCATTTCTTGGTCAAAATCCGTACGTGTTAGCCTTCTGTATTATTGAAAATGGTCATTCATGGCTATTTTCAACAAAAATGGGGGTTGTGTGGCCATCATCATCAACCAGAGGCTCATAACCTCACCCACATATGTTTCCTTGCCATAGATCACATTCTTGGATTTCTGGTGGAGACCATTTCTTGGTCAAAAATTCGTACGTGTTAGCCTTCGGTATTATTGAAAATGGTCATTCATGGCTATTTTCGACAAAAATGGGGGTTGTGTGGCCATTGATCATCGACCAGAGGCTCATACACCTCACCCCACATATGTTTCCTTGCCATAGATCACATTCTTGGATTTCTGGTGGAGACCATTTCTTGGTCAAAAATCTGTAGGTGTTAGCCTTCGGTATTATTGAAAATGGTCGTTCATGGCTATTTTCGACAAAATGGGGGTTGTGTGGCCATTGATCATCGACCAGAGGCTCGTACAACCTCACCCCACATATGTTTCCTTGCCATAGATCACATTCTTGGATTTCTGGTGGAGACCATTTCTTGGTCAAAAATCGTAGCGTGTTTAGCCTTCGGTATTATTGAAAATGGTCGTTCATGGCTATTTTCGACAAAAATGGGGGTTGTGTGGCCATTGATCATCGACCAGAGGCTCATACACCTCACTCCACTATGTTTCCTTGCCATAGATCACATTCTTGGATTCTGGTGGAGACCATTTCTTGGTCAAAAATCCGTAGGTGTTAGCCTTCTAGTATTATTGAAAATGTCGTTCATGCTATTTTCGACAAAAAAAATGGGGTTGTGTGGCCATTGATCAATCGACAGAGGCTCATAACACCTCACCCCACATATGTTTTCCTTGCCATAGATCACATTCTTGATTTCTGTGGAGACCATTTCTTGGTCAAAAATCCGTACGGTGTTAGCCTATCGGTAATTATTGTAGAAATGAGTCAGTTCATGGCTATTTTCGGACAAAAATTGGGGGTTGTGTGGCCATTGATCAGTCGGACCAGAGGCTCATACACCTCACCCCCACGAATATGTTTCCTTGCCATAAGATCACATTCCTTGGATTTCTAGTGGAGAACCATTTCTTGGGCCAAAAATTCCCGTAAGGTCGTT
Organism: Zea luxurians; assembly: GCA_029449295.1. NCBI lineage: Eukaryota > Viridiplantae > Streptophyta > Magnoliopsida > Poales > Poaceae > Zea > Zea luxurians. The sequence goes on from JAOPSE010002960.1 coordinate 56,118, forward strand.
AGCCTTCTATAGTATTGAAAATGGTCGCTCATGGCTATTGAAAATGGTCGCTTCATGGCTATTTTCGACAAAAAATGGGGGTTGTGTGGCCATTGATCATCGACCAGAGGCTCATACACCTCACCCACACATATGTTTCTTGCCATAGATCACATTCTTGGATTTCTGGTGGAGACCATTTCTTGGTCAAAAAATCGTAGGTGTTAGCCGTCGGTATTATTGAAAATGGTCGTTTCATTGGCTATTTTCGACAAAAATGGGGGTTGTGTGGCCATTGATCATCGACCAGAGGCTCATACACCTCACCCGACATATGTTTCCTTGCATAGATCACATTCTTGGATTTCTGGTGGAGGACCATTTCTTGGTCAAAAATCCGTAGGTGTTAGCCTTCGAGTATTATTGAAAATGGTCATTCATGGCTATTTCAGACAAAATGGGGGTTGTGTGGCCATTGATCATCGACCAGAGGCTCATACACCTCACCCCACATATGTTTCCTTGCCATAGATCACATTCTTGGATTTCTGGTGGAGACCATTTCTTGGTCAAAAATCCATAGGTGTTAGCCTTCAGTATCATTGAAAATGGTCGTTCATGGCTATTTTCGACAAAAATGGGGGTTGTGTGGCCATTGATCATCAACCAGAGGCTCATACACTTCACCCCACATATGTTTCCTTGACATAGATCACATTCTTGGATTTCTAGAGGAGACCATTTCTTGGTCAAAAACTGTTGGTGTTAGCCTTCGGTATTATTGAAAATGGTCGTTCATGGCTATTTTCGACTAAAATGGGGGTTGTGTGGCCATTTATCATCGACCGAGGCTCGTACAATTCACCCCACATATGTTTCCTTGCCATAGATCACATTCTTGGATTTCTGGTGGAGACCATTTCTTGGTCAAAAATCCGTACGTGTTAGCCTTCGGTATTATTGAAAATGGTCATTCATGGCTATTTTCGACAAAATGGGGGTTGTGTGGCCATGATCATCAACCAGAGGCTCATAAACCTCACACACATATGTTTCCTTGCCATAGATGTTAGCCATTTCATTCAAAAAAAGTGGTCATTGAAAATGGTCGTTCATGGCTATTTTCGAGACAAATTAGGGTTGTGTGGCCATTGATCGTCGACCAGAGGGGCTCATACAGACCTCACCCACATATGTTTCCCTTGTCAGGAGAGTCACATTCTTGGATTTCTGGTGGAGACCATATTCTTGGTCAAAAATCCGTAGGTGTTAGGCCTTCGTATATTATTGAAAATGGTCAGCTCATGGCTATTGATTGCGACAAAAATGGGGGTTGGTGTGGCCATTGAATCATCGACCAGAGGATTCATACACCTCACCCCCACATATGTTTCCTTGCCATAGATCACATTCTTGGAGTTCTGTGGAGACCATTTCTTGGTCAAAAATCTCGTAGGTGTTAGCCTCTAGTATTATTGAAAATGGTCGCTCATGGCTATTTTCAGAAAAAATGGGGGTTGTGTGGCCATTATCCATCGACTAGAGGCTCATAAACCTCACCCACTATGTTTCCTTGCCATAAGATCACATTCTTGATTTCTGGTGGAGAACCATTTCTTGGTCAAAAATCCGTATGTGTTAGCCTTCGGTATTATTGAAAATGTCGTTCATGGCTATTTTCGACAAAAATGGGGTTGTGTGGCCATTGATCATCGACTAGAGCGCTCATACACCTCACCCCACATATGTTTCCTTGCCATAGATCACATTCTTGGATTTCTGGTGGAGACCATTTCTTGGTCAAAATCCGTAGGTGTTAGCCTTCTAGTATTATTGAAAATGGTCATTCATGGCTATTTTCGACAAAAATGGGGGTTGTGTGGCCATTGATCGTCGACCAGAGGCTCATACACCTCACCTCCACATATGTTTCCTTGCCATAGATCACATTCTTGGATTATTGGTGGAGACCATTTCTTGGTCAAAAATTCCGTAGGTGTTAGCCTTCAGGTATTATTGAAAATGGTCGTTCATGGCTATTTTCGACAAAAATGGGGGTTGTGTGGCCATTGATCGTCGACCAGAGGCTCATACACCTCACCCACATATGTTTCCTTGCCAGTAGATCACATTCTTGGATTTCTGGTGGAGACCATTTCTTGGTCAAAAATCCGTAGGTGTTAGCCTTCAGTGTCATTGAAAATGGTCGTTCATGGCATATTTCGACAAAAATTAGGGTTGTGTGGCATTGATCGTCCGACCAGAGGCTCATACACCTCACCCCCACATATTGTTTCCTTGCCATAGATCACATTCTTGGATTTCTGGTGGAGACCATTTCTTGTTCAATAAATCCGTAGGTGTTAGCCTTCGGTATTATTGAAAATGGTCGTTCATGGCTATTTTCGACAAAAATGGGGGTTGTTGTGGCCATTGATCATCGACCAGAGGCTCATACACCTCACCCCCACATATGTTTCCTTGCCATAGATCACATTCTTGGATTTCTGGTGGAGACCATTTCTTGGTCAAAAATCCGTAGAGTGTCTAGCCTTCGGTATTATTGAAAATGGTCGCTCATTGGCTATTTTCTAAAAATGGGGGTTGTGTGGCCATTTATCATCGACCTAGAGGCTCTACACCTCACCCCACATATGTTTCCTTGCCATAGATCACATTCTTTGGATTTCTGGTGGAGACCATTTCTTGGTCAAAAAATCCGTATGTGTTAGCCTTCGGTATTATTTGAAAATGGTCTTTCATGGCTATTTTCGACAAAAATGGGGGGTTGTGTGGCCATTGATCATTCAGACCAGAGGCTCGTACACCTCACTACACATATGTTTCCTTGCCATAGATCACATTCTTGGATTTATGGTGGAGACCATTTCTTGGTCAGAAATCCGAGGTGTTAGCCTTTAGGTTCATTTGAAAATGGTCCGTTCATGGCTATTTTCGACAAAAATGGGGGCTTGTTGTGGCCATTGATCTATCGACCAGAGGCTCATACACCTTCACCCCACATATGTTTCTTTGCCATAGATCACATTATTGCGATTTCTGGTAGGAGACCATTGCCTTGGTCAAAAAATCAGTTAGGAGTTAGCCTTCGGTATTATTGAAAATGGTCGTTCATGGCTATTTTCGACTAAAAATGGGGGTTGTGTGGCCATTTATCATCGACCAGAGGCTCGTACAACTTCACCCCCACATATGTTTTCCTTGCCATAGATCACATTCTTTGGATTTCTGGTGGAGACCATTTCTTGGCTCAAAAATTCCGTAAGGTGTTAGCCTTCGGTATTATTGAATAATGGTCGTTCATGGCTATTTTCGACAAAAATGGGGTTGTGTGGCCATGATCATCGACCAGAGGCTCATACACCTCACCCCACATATGTTTCCTTGCCATAGATCACATTCTTGGATTTCTGGTGGAGACCATTTCTTGGTCAAAAATCCGTACGGTAGTTAGCCTTCAGGTATTATTGAAAATGGTCATTCATGGATATTTTCGACAAAAATGGGGGTTGTGTGCCATTGATCATCGACCAGAGGCTCAGTACACCTCACCCCACATATGTTTCCTTGCCATAGATCACATTCTTGGATTTCTGGTGGAGACCATTTCTTGGTCAAAAATCGTATGTGTTAGCCTTCGGTATTATTGAAAATGGTCGTTCATGGCTATTTTCGACAAAAATGGGGGTTGTGTGGCCATTGATCATTCGACCAGAGGCTCATACACCTCACCTACACATATGTTTCCTTGCCATAGATCCACATTCTTGGATTATTGGTGGAGACATTTCATTGGTCAAAAAATCCGTAGGTGTTAGCCTTCAGTTATTCATTGAAAAATGGTCGTTCCATGGCTATTTTCGGACAAAAATGGGGTTTCGTGTGGCATTGATCATCGACCAGAGGCTCGTACACCTTCACCCCACAGATGTTTCCTTGCCATAGATCACATTCTAGGATTTCTGGTGGAGACCATTTCTTGGTCAAAATCCGTAGGTGTTAGCCTTCGGTATTATTGAAAATAGGTCGTTCATGGCTATTTCGGACTAAAATGGGGGGTTTGTGCCATTGATCATCGACCAGAGGCTCATAAACCTCACCCCACATATGTTTCCTTGCCATAGATCACATTCTTGGATTTCTGGTGGAGACCATTTCTTGGTCAAAAAATCCGTACGGTGTTAGCCTTACTGTATTATTGAAAATGGTCAGTTCATGGGCTATTTTCGACAAAAATGGGGGTTGTGTGGCCATTGATCATCGACCAGAGGCTCGTAACCTCACCCCACATATGTTTCCTTGCCATAGGTGTTAACCTTTAGTTATTGAAATGTTCGTTCATGGCTATTTTCGACAAAAATGGGGGTTGTGTGGCCATTGATCATCGACCAGAGGCTCGTACACCTCACCCCACAATGTTTCCTTGCCATAGATCACATTCTTGGATTTCTGGAGGAGACCATTTCTTGTCAAAAATCTGTAGGTGTTAGCCTTCGGTATTATTGAAAATGGTCGTTCATGGCTATTTTTGATAAAAAATGGGGGTTGTGTCCATTTATCATCGACCAGAGGCTCGTACACCTCACCCCACATATGTTTCCTTGCCATAGATCACATTCTTGGATTTCTGGTGGAGACCATTTCTTGGTCAAAAATCTGAATGTTTTAGCCTTCGGTATTATTGAAAATGGTCGTTCATGGCTATTTTCGACAAAATGGGGGTTGTGTGGCCATTGATCTTCACCAGAGGCTCATACACCTCACCCCACATATGTTTCCTTGCCATAGATCACATTCTTGGATTTCTGGTGGAGACCATTTCTTGGTCAAAAATCCGTAGGTGTTAGCCTTCAGGTATTATTGAAAATGGTCGTTCATGGCTATTTTCGACAAAAATGGGGGTTGTGTGGCCATTGATCATCGACCAGACGGCTCGTACACCTCACCCCACATATGTTTCTTGCCATAGATCACATTCTTGGATTTCTGGATGGAGACCATTTCTTGGTCAAAAATCGTTAGGTGTTAGCCTTCGGTATTATTGAAAATGGTCGTTCATGGCTATTTTCGACTAAAATGGGGGTTGTGTGGCCATTGATCATCGACCAGAGGCTCGTACACTTCACCTCACATATGTTTCCTTGCCATAGATCACATTCTTGGATTTCTGGTGGAGACCATTTCTTGGTCAAAAATCCGTACGGTGTTAGCCTTTCGGTATTATTGAAATGGTCATTCATGGCTATTTTCGACACAAATGGGGGTTGTGTGGCCATTGATCATTCGACCAGAGGCTCATACACATCACCCCACATATGTTTCCTTGCCATAGATCACATTCTTGGATTTATGGTGGAGACCATTTCTTGGTCAAAAATCCAGTAGGAGTGTTAGCCTTAGTGTCTATTGAAAAATGGTCGTTCATGGCCTATTTTCGACAAAAATGGGGGTTGTGTGGCCATTGATCATCGACTAGAGGCTCGTACACCTCACCCCACATATGTTTCCTTGCCATAGATCACATTCTTGGATTTCTCGGTGAGAGACCATTTCTTGGTCAAAAATCTCGTACGTGTTAGCCTTCAGGTATTATTGAAAATGGTCAGTTCATGGATATTTTCGACAAAAATGGGGGTTGTGTGGCCATGATCATCGACCAGAGGCTCGTACACCTCACCCCACATATGTTCCTTGCCATAGATCACATTCTTGGATTTCTGGTGGAGACCATTTCTTGGTCAAAAATCTGTAGGTGTTAGCCTTCGGTATTATTGAAAATGGTCGTTCATGGCTATTTTCGACAAAATGGGGGTTTGTGTGGCCATTGATCATTCGACCAGAGGCTCGTACACCTCACCCCACATATGTTTCCTTGCCATAGAATCACATTCTTGGATTTCTGGTGGAGACCATTCTGGTCAAAAATCCGTAGGTGTTAGCCTTCGGTATTATTGAAAATGGTCATTCATGGCTATTTTCGACAAAAATGGGGGGTTGTGTGGCCATTGATCATCGACCAGAGGCTCATACACTTTCACCCCACATAATGTTTCCTTGACATAGATCACATTCTTGGATTTCTGGAGGAGACCATTTTCTTGGTCAAAAATCCGTAGGTGTTAGCCTTCGTGTATATTGAAAATGGTCGTTCATGGCTATTTTCGACTAAAAATTGGGGTTGTGTGGCCATTTATCATCGACCAGAGGCTCATACACCTCACCCCCACATATGTTTCCTTGCCATAGATCACATTCTGGATTTCTGGTGGAGACCATTTCTTGGTCAAAAATCCGTACGTGTTTAGCCTTCGGAATTATTGAAAATGGTCATTCATGGCTATTTTCGACACAAATGGGGTTGTGTGGCCAATGATCATCAACCAGAGGCTCATAACCTCACCCCACATATGTTTCCTTGCCATAGGTGTTAGCCTTTAGTGTCATTGAAAATGGTCGTTCATGGCTATTTTTCGACAAAATGGGGGTTGTGTGGCCATTGATCATCGACCAGAGGCTCGTACACTTCACCCCACATATGTTTTCTTGCCATAGATCACATTCTTGGATTTCTGGAGGAGACCATTTCTTGTTCAAAAATCTGTTGGTGTTAGCCTTCGGTATTATTGAAAATGGTCGTTCATGGCTATTTTCGACTAAATGGGGTTTGTGGCCATTTATCATCGACCAGAGCTCGTACAATTCACCCCACATATGTTTCCTTGCCATAGATCACATTCTTGGATTTCTGGTGGAGACCATTTCTTGGTCAAAAATCCGTACGGTGTTAGCCTTCGGTATTATTGAAAATGGTCATTCATGGCTATTTTCGACAAAAATGGGGTTGTGTGGCCATTGATCTTCAACCGAGGCTCATACACCTCACTACACTTATGTTTCCTTGCCATAGATCACATTCTTGGATTTATGGTGGAGACCATTTCTTGGTCAAAAATCCATAGGTGTTAGCCTTCAGTGTCATTGAAAATGGTCGTTCATGGCTATTTTCGACAAAAATGGGGGTTGTGTGGCCATTGATCATCGACCAGAGGCTCGTACACTTCACCCCACATATGTTTTCTTGACATAGATCACATTCTTGGATTTCTAGAGGAGACCATTTCTTGGTCAAAAATCTGTAGGTGTTAGCCTTCGGTATTATTGAAAATGGTCGTTCATGGCTATTTTTGACTAAAATGGGGTTGTGTGGCCATTTATCATCGACCGGAGGCTCGTACAATTGACCCCACATGTGTTTCCTTGCCATAGATCACATTCTTGGATTTCTGGTGGAGACCATTTCTTGGTCAAAAATCCGTACGTGTTAGCCTTCGGTATTATTGAAAATGGTCATTCATGGCTATTTTCGACACAAATGGGGTTGTGTGGCAATTGATCTTCGACCAGAGGCTCATACACCTCACTAAACATATGTTTCCTTGCCATAGATCACATTCTTCGATTTATGGTGGAGACCATTTCTTGGTCAGAATCCATAGTGTTAGCCTTCAGTGTCATTGAAATGGTCGTTCATGGCTATTTTCGACAAAAATGGGGGTTGTGTGGCCATTGATCATCGACCATAGGCTCGTACACTTCACCCCCATATGTTTTCTTGCCATAGATCAGAATCTTGGATTTCTCGTGGAGACCATTTGTTGGTCAAAAATTCGTAGGTGTTAGCCTTTAGTGTCATTGAAAATGGTCATTCATGGCTATTTTCGACAAGATGGGGGTTGTGTCGCCATTGATCATCGACCAGAGGATCGTACACCTCACCCCACTAAGTTTTCCTTGCCATATTCACATTCTTGGATTTCTGGTGGAGACCATTTCTTGGTCAAAACTCCGTATGTGTTAGCCTTCGGTATTATTGAAAATGGTCGTTCATGGCTATTTTCGACAAAAATGGGGGTTGTGTGGCCATTGATTATCGACCAGAGGCTCATACACCTCACCCCACATGTGTTTCCTTGCAATAGACCACATTCTTGGATTTCTGGTGGTGACCATTTCATGGTCAAAAATCTGTAGGTGTTAGCCTTCGGTATTATTGAAAATGGTCGTTCATGGCTATTTTCGACAAAAATGGGGGTTGTGTGGCCATTGATCATCACCAAAGGCTCATACACCTCACCCCACATATGTTTCCTTGCCATAGACCACATTCTTGGATTTCTGGTGGAGACCATTTGTTGGTCAAAAATCCGTAGGTGTTAGCTTTCGATATTATTGAAAATGGTCGTTCAAGGCTATTTTCATCAAAAATAGGGGTTGTGTGGCCATTTATCATCGACTAGAGGCTCGTACACCTCACCTCACATATGTTTCCTTGCCGTAGAGCACACTCTTGGATTTCTGGTGGAGACCATTTCTTGGTCAAAATTCGTACGTGTTAGCCTTCTGTATTATTGAAAATGGTCGTTCATGGCTATTTCGACAAAATGGGGTTGTGTGGCCATTGATCATCGACCAGAGGCTCGTACACCTCACCCCATATGTTTCCTTGCCGTAGATCACATTCTTGGATTTCTGGTGGAGACCATTTCTTGGTCAAAATTCCGTACGTGTTAGCCTTCGGTATTGTTGAAAATGGTCGTTCATGGCTATTTTTGACAAAATAAGGTTATGTGGCCATTGATCATCGACCAGAGGCTCATACACCTCACCCACATATTTCCTTGACATAGAACATATTTTTGGATTTCTGGTGGAGACCATTTCTTGGGCAAAAATTCGAATGTGTTAGCCTTCGGTATTATTGAAAATGGTCATTCATGCTATTTTCGACAAAAATGGGGGTTGTGTGCCATTTATCTTCAAGCAGAGGCTCATACACCTCACTACACATATGTTTTCTTGCCATAGATCACATTCTTGGATCTGTGGTGGAGACCAGTTCTTGGTCAAAATCCATAGGTGTTAGCCTTCAGTGTCATTGAAAATAGTCGTTCATGGCTATTTTCGACAATAATGGGGGTTGTGTGGCCATTGATAATCTACCAGAGGCTCATACACCTCACCCCACATATGTTTCCTTGCCATAGATCACATTATTGGATTTCTGGTGAGACCATTTTTTGGTCAAAATCCGTAGGTGTTAGCCTTCGGTATTATTGAAAATGGTCGTTCATGGCTATTTTCGACAAAAATGGGGGTTGTGTGGCCATTATCATTGACCAGAGGCTCGTACACCTCACCCTACATATGTTTTATTGCCATAGATCAAAATCTTGGATTTCTCGTGGAGACCATTTCTTGCTCAAAAATCCGTATGTGTTAGCCTTCGGTATTATTGAAATGGTCGTTCATGGCTATTTTCGACAAAAATGGGGTTGTGTGGCCATTGATCATCGACCAGAGGCTCGTACACCTCACCCGATATAATTCCTTGCCGTAGATCATATTCTTGGATTTCTGGTGGAGACGATTTCTTGGTCAAAAATCCGTAGGTGTTAGCCTTCGGTATTATTGAAATGGTCGTTCATGGCTATTTTCGACAAAAATGGGGGTTCTGTGGCCTTGATCATCGACCAGAGGCTCGTACACCTCACCCCACATATGTTTTCCTTGCCATGGATCAAATTCTTGAATTTCTGGTGAGACCATTTCTTGGTCAAAAATCCGAAGGTGTTAGCCTTCGATATTATTGTAAATAGTCGTTCATGGCTATTTTCGATAAAAATGGGGGTTGTGTGGCCATTGATCATCGACCAGAGATCATACACCTCACCCCACATATGTTTCCTTGCCATCGATCACATTCTTGGATTTCTGGTGGAGACCATTTCTTGGTCAAAAATCTGTAGGTGTTAGCCTCTGGTATTATTGAAAATGTCGTTCATGGCTATTTTGATAAAAAATGGGGTTGTATGGTCATTTATCATCGACCAGAGGCTCGTACACCTCACCCCCACATATGTTTCTTGCCATAGATCACATTCTTGGATTTCTGGTGGAGACCATTTCTTGGTCAAAAATTCGTTCATGTTATCCTTCGGTATTATTGAAAACGGTCGTTCATGGTTATTTCGACAAAATGGGGGTTGTTTGGCCATTGATCATCGACCAGAGGCTCGTACACCTCACCCACAAATGTTTCCTTGCCATAGATCACATTCTTGGATTTCTGGTGGAGACCATTTCTTGGTCAAAAATGAACGACCATTTTCAATAATACCAGAGGCTAACACCTACGGATTTTTGACAAAGAAATGGTCTCCACCAGAAATCCAAGAATGTGATCTATGGCAAGGAAAGATATGTGGGGTGAGGTGTGTGAGCCTCTGGTCGATGATCAATGGCCACAGAACCCCCATTTTTTGTCGAAAATAGCCATGAACTACCATTTTCAATAATACCGAAGGCTACACCTACGGATTTTTGACCAAGAAACGGTCTCCACCAGAAATGCAAGAATGTGATCTATGGCAAGGAAACATATGTGGGTGAGGTGTACGAGCCTCTGGTCGATGATCAATGGCCACACAACCCCATTTTTGTCGAATATAGCC
>JAOPSE010002961.1:0-5000 GCA_029449295.1 Zea luxurians
CTGATTATTCTTACCTTTTCCTTCTAAAGACAAATGTGGATTTCACACTTTGAAATCCTGTGACTGAAGTGACTTTAAGAATAGGAGACCTATTCTTAGGAACAAAAACAAAACTATTTTTTTATAGATATCTATGAACTTGAATGTTTGTTCTTATGATACTTGTCTGATTTGGATCTTTGATTGAGTATGATGAGTTGTGGAGTAATGTCCACAATTGCATCTGCATATACACATAGGTATAAAATTATAAAATAACTAGACAAACTAAATTATCCTTCAATAAAGTAACTAGCCTAACAATACCCACCTTATCTTAAAGATTCTCTCTTATCTTAATAGATCCATCTCATCTTAAAAGATACCCATCTTATCTTGAAAAGATTTTATCTCATCTTAATAGACCTAACTGACCTCGAAAGATTCTATCTTATCTTTATGGATCCATCTTATCCTAATAAGCATACTTATCCACCCTAGTTCATCAACCATGATCTAATGCAAATCAATTAGACCCTATCTAGTCAAACTAGTCACACCAATCTAACCTAGATCTGATCAAATCTAAAGTGACTTATCAAATATGTTAGATAACACTGATGGAATAGTTTAGACTCTACCCCTATAGAACAAGTCTTAACTTAGTTCACCCCGCACTAAATTAAGAATGATAGATCAACTTGGCCATATACAACTACCTCAACTATCTGATAGTTGCATAACCCCTCAATTTTAACCTAGCAAGAGATTCTATCTCATCATAACATATCTAACTAATCTTAAAACATCCTAACATATCTTAATAATACATATTCTACCCTGTTGGACCTATCTAAGCCTAAACTAGTCTAATCTAGTCATATCCAATTCTAATCCCACCTAATGTGACCTGATCTATTGTGGTCCAATGTTATCTAACTTAAGGTGGTCCACTTAAACAGATTAATGACACTAGTAGAAGAGATTAGACCCCACTAGCCATGTATTAACTTATCTTAGCACATTGGATCAATTCAACCATGAGCTAACCCAACCCATAGTGCCATAATGAATAGTATGACCTTTCTATTCCCACCTAATAACAAACAAACTTTTAACCTACATCTTGTAGCCTATTTCACCCATGTATATCTCTCATCTTGACAGATTCTATCTTACCCTTGGATATTCACCTTATATGATTGGTTACCCCAATCTGAACATAAATTAAGCCCTACCAAAGAATCTATAGATTATAACCCACTACTAGCTTATCCATTCCGCTTAGTAACTTCCTTTGCAAAACTATTATCACATGCTTCTAACTTTCATGGTCGATACCAGGAAAGGAAAGATTATCACGTAACAACAAACAGAAAATGAATTCTCCAAATCCTCCACCTGTTGACCTCAATCAAGTGGTTGCTACCCAAAGACTGGTAATACAACAGTTAACAGACATGGTGACCGAGATGCAGAATCAGATAAGACAACAACGCGAGGAAATACGTCAAGCCCGCCAAGAAATAAGGCAAGCACGGCTGGAGAGACAACAACAACAACCTCCACCACCACCACCAGCTTCACCAAGCTACATAGATATAGATTATGATGATTTATAAGATCTAGATGTTACTTTAGTTAGTAGATGATATGATATTACTTTAGAAGGAACAATAAGGTCTATTGACCCTATGTTTTGTTAAAGAATTATACCTCATGCTGAGATTTCTTTGCTTGTGCATATGTTCTGGGAACAATATGAGTATACATCCCTTTTCTTGCAAATCTCGAGGACGAGATTATTTTTAAGGGGGGTAGGATTTGTAACACCCTAAAGTTCAATCTTGTGAAGACAAGGAAAAATTCTCAAAGATTTTAAATCAAAACACCTTTCCTTAAAAATAATCATAATTTAGAAGCTTCCACTCATGAATATGTTAAAAATACATAATTAAAGATACTTAGATAATCTAAATTGCCTTTTGGGTTAGGATATGTGAAAGAATTAGGGTTAACTATTTCTTAATAGATATAAGTTTACAATACAAATTTGATTTCCCTAGAACTAATAAGGTATGGATTATTCTCTACTATATGATTGAAAACTTGTCTAAAAGAACTAAAATAAATAAAGGGATATATAAAATATGTTTTTGCACAGATATGGTTTGCAAATGAACTAGTCACAAACTTGAGTTTAAATTTGAATTTAAAATTTAAAATAGGAAAGAAAAGGGAAATGAGAGGAAGTGAAGGGAAGAACTAAGAAAAATATTACATAAAATAAAATAATTATCCTTCACACTTACATTAATAAATTATACCTTTCAAACTGAAGACAAGTTATTCACAAAGTTTGAACTCAAACTTGAATTCAAATTGGATTTGAATTTGATTTGAAAATGGGGAAAAGAAATAGAAAATAAAAAGGAAAAAGATAAAAACCCTAACTGGGCCGGCGGACATCATTTCGGCCCACCAGTGCTTGCCTTCGCGCAGCCCAGCTCCCTTGTTCCACTGACGGCTGGGCCCCGCTGAACAGGAACTCCAGCGCGCTCACTGCGTACCCGCTGGCGCCGACAACCCGGGTCCACGGGGCAGTCTCTCCCCCTCACGCACGCTCTCACCTCTCGCTGTCGGGCGGGGCCCCCTGCCCAGTCGCTCGCACGCGCGCTCGGTCGCTCTTCCGCTCACGCTCGGTTTCACTGATTCGCGGGCCCCTGCTGTCAGCCGCTCCCTCCCTTCGCGCTACTCGCCTCGCTGACTCGTGGGCCCTCGCGGTCGGGCTCGTCCTCCCTACCGAAATCGCGCGCAACCGCCGCCGCGAGGTCCCCGGTGATTGACCGAGCTGGCTCAACGGCCCCTGCTCCCTCGGACACCCTTTGCCGCATATAAGTAGGCCGCCCGGGATTCCCTGGTCGCAAGCACCGGCCTCAGTTGAGAGAAGCGGAGTGAGAGAGAGGCAGGGATTTTCCGCCGCCGTGGTTTTCGTGACAACGACGCCCTTGCGGCCGGGATTGCTGGTTCGGGCGCTTCTACGGGACCTCCGGTGCATGCTCTCGGCCTCGGTTGGCGCGATTGGAGAACTGCGTGCCGGCAATTGCTCGCCGTGGTGAAGGCACCACCGCGGGTCCGCACCTCGCCGTGGCCAACGTCACCCGATCGACAATCCGCGGTGAGAACTACCTCAGTGTATTCGCCATTCCCTAAGCATGGTGTAGTAGCTTTTGATTGAACCCTAGGGCACCGGAAGGCCGGAATTGCTACGCTCCGGCGATGGCCACCGCGGTTGGTGGGCGGCGCCGCCGTCTGCTCGGTCGGGAGGTGGAGGACGAGCCTGGGTCGTTCGATCCTTGTTGAACGGCTGAGATTAGATCAGGCGATACCCTTTCGCGTGGATGATCTGAGCCGCTGATCTGCTAATGGACGAACCCGGTTGGATCTCGTTTCATAAAATCGTGACCGTAGGATTTGGATCGTACGGTTATAAAAACGTACCGGTTCGTGGGGCTCGGGATCTAATCTGATCCGTCCGCGCTTGATCGGATGGCTCTCGATGGCCGATACCCCTTCGGCCGGGTGCTTTTTCATAAGAGACCCTGCCTTTTCTTGAAATTAACCCGCCGTCCACCGCGGGGGTTTTCTGAGTCTTAGGTTTATTTGCGCAGAGCCCCCTGGGTTTCTCTGGAATTGAGGCCCAGTCCACTGCTGTTTTAAAATGAGTAAATGAATTAGAAAATGTATTTTTAATACAAAAATAATTGCTAGAACTTAGATAATTCATAGAAAATTCATTTTTAGTCCAAATTGATCCATTCCACTTTCTAAATTTTTGTAATAATATTCTCTATCATTTAGAGTCTTTGTTTTAACATGAACCCTGTCAGAAAATTTATTTATCATTTAATCATACTTTAATCATATTAAACCTTAGGAAAATCATAACTTGAATTCTACAACTCCAAAATTAATAATTCTTTTTCCTATGATCTTATTTTAATATGTATCTTATTACTGTATATTTTGTTCTTATGTTTGGTGTAATGTTAAATTTGCCTATACTATGTATGTTTGTATTGCTACGACTAGCAGTGAGGTCACGAGGAACTGAAGAATCATCCTGGTACCTGGATCTCAAGGCCCAGGCAAGTTGTGCCCTTGATCACTTCTTTTCACCTACTCATGTTCTAATTAATCATAATGATCTGCATAGGTTAATTTTGATGGGACCCAATAGGTCACCCTAGATTGTTTATCTCATTACCTTGTTCACCCCTGAATCACTTGGGTAGTTTGCTATTGCTTTATATGGTTTTGGGATAATCATTTATTACCTCCATGTTCCAATTCTAGTTGTTATTCTGTTTATGTTCATGTTGATATCATTAATGTTAATTGGAACATGGAGCGACCACCCGGGAAAACAGTGCTACCACAAGGGTAGTATGGGATGCCCTTGGCTGATTAATTAGGAAAGCTAGTGGAAGACTACCTTACCCGAAAGGGGCAAGGGCAGTAGGGGAGAGGTCAGTACGGGAAGTGCCCTCGGGAGGATTTTGCTGCGATGGCGGTCCTGCAAGGGATTCCTGTACTGGATCTTCCTATAAACTGTAGCGGGTTTTCGGAAGCTAGTGGAACTTTGTAAAGGCCTCGTAGTGCTACCCTGCCTCACTTCCTTGGTAGAGGTGTATGGGATTCATGACCCCTTGGCAGATGGGTAACACGACTTGTGGGTAAAGATGCGCAACCTCTGCAGAGTGTAAAACTGGTATACTAGCCGTGCTCACGGTCATGAGCAGCTCGGACCCTCACATGATTAATTTATGGAACTAAATTCAATTTGTCATATGCATTGCATTGCAGGTGAAGTTGTTAACTTTTGTTCTACTATTTAATTGGGTTGGTATTTAATTATACTTAGTAATTGCTAATAAAATTTTGACCAACTTTAAAAGCAATGCTCAGCTCTAACCATCTTCTTTGGTAAGCCTTACACTTTATGAGCTCCCACCTTTGGT
>JAOPSE010002961.1:32500-37500 GCA_029449295.1 Zea luxurians
ACAGGGGAGTCCTGCACTTTCTGCCATATAGAGCCTCAAATGGTGACATCTTCAAACTAGCCTGATAGCTATTATTATAAGAAAACTCAGCATATGGTAAGCTCTTCTCCCAGCTGCCACCATGCTTGAGAGCACAAGCTCTTAACATATCTTCCAGCACTTGATTGGTTCTCTCTGTCTGTCCATCAGTCTGGGGATGGTAGGCTGAACTAAAATTCAACTTTGTATCCAAGCTCTCATGCAACTTCTTCCAAAATCGAGAAGTAAACTGTGATCCTCGATCTGACACGATCCTCTTAGGCACTCCATGTAGACAAACTATCCGAGTCATATACAATTCTGCTAGCTTGGCTCCCGTGTAATTAGTCCTCACAGGTATAAAATGAGCCACCTTGGTCAATCTGTCCACAATTACCCAAATAGAGTCATATCCTGCTGGAGTGCGGGGTAGTCCAACAATAAAATCCATACCAATTTCTTCCCATTTCCACTCAGGTATCTTCAATGGGTGCAATAATCCAGCGGGTCTTTGATGTTCGGCCTTGACTCTTTGACATACATCACACTTAGCCACATGAGCAGCCACATCTCTTTTCAGTCCATACCACCAATACTTTCGTTTCAAATCTTGATACATCTTAGTGCTTCCAGGGTGGATGGAGTAATCAGAATCATGAGCTTCTTTCAATATAGTCTCCCGGAGGCTATCAATCTCTGGAACACATATCCGATCTTTGAACCATATGGTACCTTGCTCATCCTCCGTGAATTCCGGAACTCTTCCTTCAGTAATAAGATCCTTAATCTCTTGAATCTTAGCATCACCAACCTGACCTTTACGAATCTCTTGCTCCAAGGTAGGTTCCAACTCAATGGTAACTCCTTCAGTATGAGTAACAATTCCCAAATTGAGTCTCTCAAAATCTTTTGCTAATTCATCAGGTAGCTGGACAACAAAAGCGGAGTGAACATGCTCCCTCCGACTCAAGGCATCTGCAACCAAATTTGCCTTGCCTGGATGATAGTGAATCTCCAAATCATAATCCTTGATGAGCTCCAACCAACGGCGTTGCCTAAGGTTGAGATCCTTCTGCGTGAATATATACTTCAAACTCTTATGATCCGTATATACTTGGCACTTAGTTCCCATGATGTAGTGTCTCCAAATCTTTAGTGCATGTACCACGGCAGCCAATTCCAAGTCATGGGTGGGGTAGTTCAATTCATGTTTTCTCAACTGACGAGATGCATAGGCAATCACATGACCATCTTGCATAAGCACACATCCAAGCCCTTGGCCACATGCATCACAGTAAATGTCAAATCCCTTCTGCAGATCTGGCATAATCAATACCGGAGGTGACATCAATCTTTCCTTCAATTGATCAAAGCTCTCTTGACATTTCTCATCCCACTTAAATTCTTTTCCTTTCTCCAAGAGCGATGTCATAGGCTTGGCAATCTTAGAAAATCCTTCAATAAATCTCCGATAATATCCTGCGAGTCCCAAGAAACTCCGAATCTCAGTAACTGTAGTGGGCACTCTCCATTCCATAATCTCCTTGACTTTAGCAGGATCCACTGCTATTCCTCCATTAGAAATAATATGACCAAGAAATGGCACTTCGCCAATCCAAAACTCGCACTTGCTGAACTTAGCATAGAGTTGATTATCTCGTAGCTTCTGTAGCACCAACCTTAGATGTTCTTCATGGTCACTCTCATCCTTAGAATAGATAAGAATATCGTCGATGAACACCACGACGAACCTGTCCAAATACTCCATAAACACCTTATTCATCAAATTCATGAAGTAAGCTGGTGCATTGGTTAGTCCAAACGACATAACAGTAAACTCATATAATCCATATCGAGTTGAGAAAGCTGTCTTGGGAATATCCGATGGTCTAATCCTCATCTGATGGTAACCGGATCGGAGATCAATCTTCGAGAATACTCTTGCTCCTCGCATCTGATCAAATAAATCCTCAATACGGGGCAACGGGTACTTGTTCTTCACCGTAACATCATTAAGGGATCTATAATCCACACACATCCGTTGCGATCCATCCTTCTTCTGCACGAATAACACCGGTGCTCCCCAAGGTGAGGAACTTGGACGAATGTAACCAGCCTCTTGTAACTCCGTTAACTGCTTCTTCAGTTCCTTCAATTCCTCTACGGACATTCTATATGGCCGTTTAGAAATAGGGGCGGTTCCAGGTAAGAGATCAATAACAAACTCGACTTCTCTATCAGGTGGCATCCCTGGTAACTCCTCTGGAAAGACATCCGGAAAATCTCTAACCACCCGGATGTTGTCACCAACAAACTCCTCAGGCATAAAGAACATTGCACGCATGGATGAGGAGGTTACTGCAATGTTAACTTGAAACCTTTCTCCTTTAGTAGTAGTGAGTTCTACGGTACCTCTACCACATGCTATAACGGCCTTTGCCCTTCTTAGCCATGACATACCAAGGATCAGATCTATACTGCTTGACTCTAATATTATAGCAGTAGCTCCAAATTCTCTACCCATAATGGTTAATGTCAATCTACGTGTCATTAGATTCGCCTCAACAGGCCCTTTAGGTGTAATTACTATCAGGGGTTTTCTCATATTTAGCAGTGGTATTTCATTTGTGTTGGCATAACGAGCAGACATGAATGAATGTGTAGCACCAGAATCAAATAATATTGTTGCAGGAATTGCATTAACATAAAACATACCAATTACGAGGTCACCACCATCAGGAGTATCATCAACGCTGACTTGATTCACCCTGGCTATAGAATATCCCTTGCCAGGGGTCTGTTGCTTGTTCTGAGCTGGAGTAGTGGCAATCCTCTGTGGGCAGACATTTGCATAATGACCAATCTTCCCACACTTGAAACATTGAGTGCCCTGACTCTGTCCTGCAAACTTCGTCGGGGTGCCAGTGGGTGTAGCCTGTCGAGTAGGTGTCCTCAATGGTGATTGCTGAACTGGGCGTGGTCCTCCCGGTCGAGGCGGTGTGCTCTGTGGTGAACTGTAGCGAGGACGAACACTACTGCTACCCTGTCCCTGGGAGATAGCCTTCCTCTTCAAATCTCCCAACTGAACACGCTTGTGTTCAATAGCCAGGGCCTTATCCAACAGTCTCTGAAATGATGGAAATGTGTGTGCCACTAGAGCATACTGCAGTGGTCCATTAAGTCCTTCAATGAAATGCTCCTGCTTCCTTTCATCCTCAGCAACTTCCTCTGGAGCATATCTGGATAACTGAATAAATTTGTCTCTGTACTCGCTGACTGACATGCTTCCTTGCTTTAATGACAGAAATTCCTTCTTCTTGATCTTGATCATACCAGCTGGAATATGATAGTTCCTGAATTGTGTGCTGAACTCCGCCCAAGTAATATTATCCGCAGCATCATGGGCAGCAGTATACGAATCCCACCAGTCAGCAGCAGGACCAGTCAGACGTCCAGAAGCATATAAGACCTTCTCCCGATCAGTGCATTGTGCAATATTCAGCATCTTCTCAATTGACTTCAACCAATCATCCGCGTCCAGTGGATCAGGTGAGCTGGCGAATGTAGGTGGTTTATGACTCATAAACTCCCGGTGCTTATCCCGAGGTGGAACTGGTGGTGGTGGTGGAGGCAATGGCACTTGCTGCTGTTGCTGCTGTTGTTGAAGTTGTTGTTGCAGCTGCTGTTGTTGCGCCCTCCTTTCTTGACGTATCTCATCTCTCTCCTGGCGCAGCTCCTGGCGTATGTCTTCCCTTTCTTGACGCATCTCCTGGCGTTCCTGCTGCATCTGAGCACGCATATCCGCCATGGTGTCTGCCATTTGTTGCATCACGGCCATCTGAGCAGCAACCAGTGGGTCAACTCCGCCTGGTGGAGGATTGGGAGGATTCATCCCAGCAGGTTGTGGCTGAGGTTGTCTTCGAGTGTGTTGGTTAGGAGGCAAGTCAATTCCACCACCCCTCCTGGTATTGACCATCTGAGTTAGATACATATAGTAAGAAAGAGCAGTAGACAAGGTAGTAATTACAATCATGTTACTTTGGGGGATTTATTAGCTAAGCAGATTAGTTTGTCACCTACTAAAGCTAATATAACACCTTATAGTGGTACATGCTAAGATGTCCATCTATACTATTTCAATCAATCAAAGAAGCAAATCAGGCATTGATCATCAGAACAATCAACCAATATTTTTAATAGAGAAAATAGTTTTAACTTTTGTTTTGGGTTCCCTAACTCTTAAGAATGTCATAGGGGTAGGGATTCCAAGGTGTGAAATCCATCTTGTCTCAGAGTAGAAAAGGTAAGAATGATCAGAGTAGAACAGTAGAAGGTGAGACAGGATCAAGATAAGTGTAGAAAGAATCAGAGTAAGGTGAGTGTAGAATGAATCAGAGTAAGTAAGGGTTGTCCATTTCTATCTAGGTTTCGTCCTACAGTCAACATTTCCTCTGATACCACTTCTGTAACACCCGGTTTTAAAGAACAAAGCCGGGTGCATCTCATACATGCGCCAAGAAGACAACACATATAATAACAGAGTGTATAGAGATAAATGTCATAATCATCAGAGTATTTATTACATAGCGGAAGACTTATTACAAAATAAAGATAAATGTAAAACGAACTAAGGATCGACGGCGCCAATGTCGACTGAGAAACGCCACCTAGATCAGATCGAACTCCTCAGTGTTAGGCGGCTCCTCCTGAACCACCTGCTCTTCTCCTGTGGGGGGGGTGTGAGACAGCAAGAGTGAGCTCACATACGTTCATAGCTCAACAAGTCGTGGGGAATAATGTGGCATGAACTCACCAAAGGTGGGAGCTCATGAAGTGTAAGGCTGATCAATGAAATAAAGGCTGAAGCTGAGCATTGCTTTTATAAGTTGGTCAAAATTTTATTAGCAATTACTAAGTGTAAGTGAATACCAAACCATTAAAGTAATAAGTAAAAGTAATAACAAAATAATCCCAAATGCAAT
>JAOPSE010002962.1:0-66458 GCA_029449295.1 Zea luxurians
TTTTATTAAAGGCAGATTTATCTTGGAGATTGTGACTACTGCTCATGAAGTGGAAGCATGAGAAAGAGGTGATTTTAAAATTAGATTATGAGAAGGCATATGATATAGTGCACAATAGTTTCTTGGAAGAGATGTTTGTATCGTGAGGTTTTGGGAATACATGGATTATATGGGTCCTTAAAGCAGTTAAAGGGGGTTCTGTTTGTCTGAGAATTAATGATGAAAGCAGTGGATTTGTGGAACCTAGGAAGTGACTTAGACAAGAGGATCCATTGTCTCCCTTGCTTTTTAATCTAGCCACTGACATCTTTACTAGAAAGCTCAGTAAGACTGATGATGCCAACCTCATTTAGAGGCTTGTTGCCAAATGATTGTGAGGGAGGTATAGTTAGTCTGCAATACGTTGATGATACTATCTTGTTTTTGGAAAACAATGTGGAGTTGGCTGTGAATTTAAAATGGATGTTGGTTTGCTTTGAACACCTTTCTTGGATGAGAATCAATTATGATAAAAGTGACTTGGTACCTATAGGCTTAGAGGAGGTAGAAGAAAATTGTGTGATTAAGATATTTTGTTGTAAAAAAGAAGCTTCCCTATTAAATATTTAGATGTTCCCCTCCACTATTCAAAGTTGAGAAGGGATATATAGCATATGATAGATAAAATAATCAAAAGGGTGGTTCGCTAGAAGCGGAAGTTACTTTTATGGAGGAAAACTTACCTTATTGAAGGTATGCTTGGCCAACATCCCAATTTATTTGATGTCTATTATAAAGTTTCCAAGATGGCGATAGACTTGTTTAATTATCAAATGAGCCATTTCTTTTGGAATGATTCTATTTCGAATAGAAATGCCATCTTCCAAATTGGCAGTTGATAGCCTAAAATAAAGAATATGGTGGGCTTAAACCTTTTCCTTTTAGCCTCCTAGATTTTTCGTTATCATTTAAATTTGAACGCTATTTGGACTAAGATCATTGATTTAAAATACTTGGCTGACAAACCAAATGTGTTTTGCTGCTCAAAATTGGGACTTCTCCCTTTTGGAAAGGGATTATTTGGGAAGCCCAAGCAGCCCATATGGGGTTGATGTGGAAAGTTAGCAATGGGGAACACATTTGATTCTGGAAGGACCATTGGATTGGAAATTCGAGCTTGGCTATATAATACTAGAGTTTATATATCATTAATAATGAGAAAGGAGTTATTGTTTTGATGTTTGGGATGGTGTGAACCTAAAATTACCATTTAGAAGGGTTGTGTCTGCTCAGAATATGGAACTATGGGATGAGTTGTGTGCTACTACCAAAAGTATTGTTTTATTTGCAGATAATGATCAAGTGATTTGGAAGTTTGGTTCTAATGGTAACTTCTTAGAACAATCTCTATATGTGATAAACTTTAGAGGGGTTCACACTGTTTTGTACTTGTATGGAAACTCAATATTTCCCCTAAGGTTCATGTTGGAGACTTGTTCTCAAATGCTTAAATTAAGAACAAGGCACACAAAAAATGTTAAATGTTAATGTACTTCGTCCTTCGAAGCATTATTTCCCTTATGATATAATGATCTTCGGACGAAGGTTATGAAGGACATACCTTCATAAACACGACATGTATAATCAGAGGATGAAGATTATGAAACATAAGACAACAACATAAATAATTACATGGTATCGAAATATGAACATTTATTGTTAAATCATGAATACATGAAAGTTATATTAAATTACATTTGTACCTTGAGCTTGACAGAATACGAAGATACAAATGCGATGTGAAAGCGTGAACAGTACAGGGTACTGTTCACCTATTTATAGGCACAGGGCGCGGCCTGTGTGAATTTACATTCATGTCCTCTACACAAGTTATCATGGGCCGATTGGTCATCTCATCTTTAAGTCGGTGCATTTTAAAATATACTACGAAGCTCCCTGACTGGTAGCTTCGGCATGTTCCTGTTCTGGCCTTTCGAAGGTGGTTCTTCTCATAGGATCTTCGGCGACGAAGCATACCCCAACAGTTCAAAGTTTTCTTATGGCTGATTTCACGTGGGATAATAAGTCTTGCCTTTTCTGTACAGAAAAGGAATCGGTTTGCCACCTTATTTTTGAATGTTGTGTGGCTTCTTGGCTATGGAAATAGAGAAATGATATCTTTAGGTAGGTGCAACAGCTATGTGATGGATTTGGAAAACACTTGATGTGCTTTGTTTTTAGGGGGACATGGTTAGGGATGCAAAAACAGCTAGCGAGGACGGTGGAGCTTTGGAGGCAAGCTCAAGATTGCCGACAAAAAATGGCTGGACACAGAAATCTGATTTGGTGTCATCGATGGAGCAATATCTGGGTTGTGACCGTGTAGAGAGGGATGCGAGAGTAATGATGTGAGTGGCATTAGTTCGGAATCTTCTGCTGGGTTAGTTATTATGCATTTATGCTTGTAAGCGGACACATTAATATCAAATACACGGGAACAATGAACTGTGAAAACTTTGAGCGCTTTATTGCAAATAAAGCAGGGAAACCTTTTCTCTAAAAAATTTAGTGTACAGTTTCTTCGCTAGAGACAGAGAGTGTTGTTCCTCATTCTCAACGTCGTGAACTTGTGATCTTCTGCCTGAGGCTCACAGTCACCGGTGACGATGGTTATGCACGGTGACGATTCGAATCAGTGGCAAAAAAAAAAGTGCAAGAAGGGACTGTATATGTACAGTACATATACACTTGTGCCCAGCGCTTTGCGGTTGCGGCCTGCTGGCCCAATGGTCGGGCCCATTATCTAACAGCCCAAATAAGCCCAAAGCATCTAGGGTTAGCAGGCAGGCGGCAGGCGTGCGCGTGGCGTGAGCCGTGCCCGTGAGGCTGAGGCGTAGCTCCTTTTGCGTCCAGTCCAGTCGTCCGCCGTCCACCATATTGGAGGCTTGCTGGCTGTTTGCCGCCTGCTCGTGTCCTTCCATTTCAGTTTCAGACTTCAGTACCTGGCTGATGAGCTTGATGAGTGATGACCTCAATGTTTTCTAGGTTTGCTAGGAACCAAGAATGCACGAAGATAAAATCGCCAGCAAACATTAATTAACATGTTGGTTGTTGGAATTGCGTTGATTGCACTTCTTCACTTGTGTTGTTCTGGATCGGACATGATCAAATAACTTTATCTATTGTGATTTGTATTGTTTCATTTTGTGATGTGAAAGTGTTAAACACTTGAACATGTCAAGTATATCAACTATCTACTATATGTTATATACTTGTGGACTTGTGGATTATGCCTAAAAGAGTAGATATGGTGTCGTTTTTTTAAAAAAAATTGATGTTAGTTCTATAATGTTTTTGTGATTAAAAACTTTAAACTACATGATGTCAATTTTATCGATTTATTTTTGTATATTTAAGCTATCAGTATATGATTATGTATTATTTTTTATTTTATTTGTTTATTGAATAGTTGGGCAACTAATATTATCTAGACGAACTATCCGACAAATATCCATTATCGACCCGAGTTTATCCGATATTTGTTTATTACCCGCCTGAATTATTACCTAGTCACGTCTGTATACGTCCCAAATTTTAACTACTTGTATCTGGTCCTATATCGGAGAAATACATTAGGTTAGAATACGGAATGACCTATATCCACCTGTGTTTGTTCCGTTTTCATCCCTATGCATACAGGTGCTTTGACTAGCCACATTTTTAATTGAGGAAGAGGAGTTATTATTTGGAAGGATCCGCTTTTGCTGCCGCTAAACGCAAGGCACATTCGCCTGTTTGGTTCAGCTTTTTCTGACCAGCTTTTCTGAAAATCTGACTGTAGGGAGAATCTGGTTGTGGGAGAATCTGAGTATTATTACGATTACGTGTGTAGGAAGATAAAGTTATCCATAGGGCTCAGGATCTAGAAAGTGACGGATTCCTACTATTACAACGACTCAACCGATTATGTGTTTATGTTGATTTTGGATGATTTCTGCCCCAACAAATCTAAACTATTAAACCTGACGCCTTTTGGAGCGCTCCGCGTTCGGCGCATCTTCAGCCGATCGCGTGCTGACGCGTGCGCTGCAGCTTGACCTGAGATTTCCGTTCGACGTGTCGCCTCTCCCTCTTCTACGCCATGTTCCACCGTATGATGTACCCGATAGTCATTCGCTTACGACGCAAGTACACATACACCTCTCGCCATGTCGTCCGGTCTGTCACACCAGTCGAGGGGCATGGGCGAGGCCGTCCTTCAGTGTCAGCAGAGGACGTGTGGGCCCCACCTTTGCCGTTCTCTAATTCTTGACCTCACTGGTCTACCGCCCTACGTTCTTATCTTCCCACCAGCCTCCCTCCCACAGTCCCACCTCGCCCCCTGCCCTCCCGATGACGTCCTCTCTGCCTCCAACCACCCTCTCTCCCACCTCGCCCACCTGCCCTCCCGATGAGGTACCCTCTGCCTTTGATTTCGTTGGACTGTGCCCGACCCCAGTCTCGGCCGCGTCCACCGGTGTGGCCTCACCCACGGTCGCCTCCCCGATCCGGGGAGCCCCGCCGACATCCCCTGCCGCGCCCTTGCCGGCCTCCACGCTGCTGCACCTCGCATCGGCGTCGTCCGTCGTCGACGCGTCCGGGTCCTCCTCCCCGGCCTCTGCCCACCCTGCCCACGTCCACCGGCATGGCCTCACCCTCTGTCGCCTCCCCAATCCGGTCGAGCCCCATCGACATCCCCACCGCCGCGCCATTGCTGGCCTCCCCTCCGTGGCGCCTCGCGGCGGCACCATCCGCCGTCGACGCGTCCGGGTCCAGGCCAGGTAGAGGAAGCCGCGAAACCCATGAGGGTCACGAGGAACCCCGATCCCCCGAAGCCGATGCCGAGGGCTGGGCCGACGGATACGAAGGGCGAAGGAGAGTAGAAGGGAGCGGCCGTGTACCCGCCCCTGGGAGCCGGCGCGCTGTACCCGTAGGATCGAGGCGAGGAGGAGCGCGAGGAGAAGGCCGACCCGCCGACGCGCCCGCCCGAGGCGGCCAGCGCCGCCGCGTGCAGCCCGCCCGCCGATGCCGCGGCGAGCAGCACCGGCCAGGAGGAGCGCGAGCGCGGGCCGCTTGAGCGCCGCGAGGGAGTCGAGCACGGCCATAGCAATCACCACACCACCCCTGTGCCCCAACAATGGCGGCTCGCCTGCAGCACCGCCATAGCTTTTTACTGGTCTCGCTCTCCCTCCTGGCCACCAGCGTGTAAGGCCACCTCATCTCTGCTGGCAGCCCATTCGCGCCGCTCGTCTTAGTGATTCGCTGCCACTCGTGTCGATTTGATTTCGGTCAGTGCTGTAGAGATCTAGCTAACCAAACGGTTGGATTGTAAAGCTCTGGAACGTCGAATGCTTGCTCTTCTGCACTTCTGCTGCAATTTCGTAAAGATTCATTGTGTCACGATAACTTTGGATGCTATAATGATAGGTGTGATACGGCCGTGTAGTAGTATGGTGTCACTGATTTCATCCTTTGATCTCCAGAAGTATAGAATGTTGGGGTGATTGATTTGCATAATTATTAATAGTTCTATTCCATAGTACAAAATTCATAAGCGATGCTGAGATGATGCTTTTAGGTGCTTTCTGTGTTGATGTTGGACTATTGTCTTGCTGTAGCTGTATTTTCGTCTTGTTGGTGATTGCATTCTTTCGTTCTTATTAGTTCAACAAGTCAACAGTTTTTGACCTTTGTTTCAACAGTGTGTACATGTGGTTAAACAATATATCGGAGTGTTATACTTTTACCTATAGGTTCCCACTTCAGCAGTGTCTCCAACCATGAATTACTATAGCTTTCACATGCATCTAGATCTTCGCTTGGCTTGCAGTGCTAGGGCAGGTTTGCATGTGCTCTTTCTTTGTGACAAAAACGTGGGGTGTCTTCTCCAGAGTAAGATATCTTGTTTTGTATGTATATACAGAAAAGGAAAAAATAATGTACACAAGGGAGTCACAAGGATCATAAATCAAAAGAGGAGGCGGCTAACATCATGGTAAAATTGATCAACTAATCTGACAACAAACTCTTAACATTTGATTTGCTTTTAGAGACAGTAGAGCAAATTCAGACTTGAAAGATTGCTTCCATCTGCCAAGTGATTGAACCACATCTTCGAAGACTGTACTATTTTGATGACACCAAATAGTTTGAAGTTTAAACAGCAATTTCCCTGAAAACAGGAGACCCAAATATTTCTGTTCCAGCAGCAGATTGTTTATATGCACACAGCAATGGGTAGGGCTTGCAAACTACTGTTGGCTTGAATCCTGATCTCTGTTTTTTCCTTATTTTCTTTGACCAAAACAGATAACACCAGGAGAATTCACTGAGATGGCCTGGGGATTGTTGGTGCGGTTGATGCAGCAAGATTGTCAAAACAACAGATAGTGGAGTCGGAGCACTTGATGAAAGCTCTTCTGGAGCAGAAGGATGGGCTAGCACGCAGGATATTTTCAAAAGCGGGTGTAGATAACACATCAGTCCTGCAAGCTACCGACGACTTTATTTGTAGACAGCCAAAGGTATTAGCGATTGGCCTTAATAATTCCACAGATTAAACCAACTAAACAAGTTCTTTTATTAAGGTGGTAAATTTTATTAACATTTAGGTCTTCCATTCGTAGGTTGTCGGTGATACAACTGGGCCAATTATAGGATCAAGTTTTGTGTTGATATTGGATAATGCAAAGAAGCATAAAAAAGAACATGGTGATGAATTTGTGTCAGTTGAGCACATCCTGCAAGCATTCACTTCAGATAAAAGGTTTGGACAACAGCTCTTCAAAGATCTGAAAATTGTGGAGAATGATCTTAAAGAAGCTATTTCAGCAGTACGGGGAAGCCAGCGAGTCACAGATCAGAGTATGTCTTGTGACATTTTTTACTCGTTTCTTTCTTTTGGCAGAGTACTTCTGTGGTTTTAGTATTTATTTATACTTTGTGTAACAGTCATGTAGCTTCCTGTATTGTCCAGAAAGTTAACTTGATCCTGATAAGTAGATAACAATGCAATAACCGGTAACCTGTTTTATATGCCTATATTGTTTTTCTGTTTCCAGATCCAGAAGGAATACCAGGCTCTAGAGAAGTATGGTATTGACTTGACAGAATCAGCTCGACGTGGAAAACTTGATCCTGTTATAGGCCGTGATGATGAAGTACGCAGATGCATTCAGATCCTATGTAGAAGAACTAAAAACAATCCTGTAATCATTGGCGAGCCAGGAGTTGGCAAAACTGCTATTGCTGAAGGGTGATTACCTGTTCATCTATTGTTTGTAGTTTTTCATAGTATGCCTATGCTTTGCTGCTTTGGATAAGCAGTAATCAAACTATCTTGCTCCTATTTCAGACTGGCTCAGCGTATTGTACGAGGAGATGTTCCTGAACCTCTAATGAATAGAAGGGTAATGAAATGTTTCTGTTCATATTGGAAAGCAGGTGTCTTTCCAAATTTCCTAAAAATTTGCGTCACGGTGTCAAAAAAAATTCAGAACATCCTAACAAGCTGCAGCCGGAAAGGGTAAAGAATTCAATATTCTTTTGTGTTCACATCTCTTTGTGGTTCATTCCTAGAGTTTATTTGGTTTAACATAGTGGTGAGTCATTCACCCTAATGTTGTGCAGGTAGATAAGTTTGGTCTTGATGCTTAAACGAGAATGTTGAAGGTTAAATGCATAATCCTGATCAAGAGCATAATCATGAGCAGTGAATCATGGTATGTGCTAATTGCTAAACATATAAAGAAATCAAAACTTTTAGGGAAACCCCCCTCTTTCTTTTAGTAAAAAACGTGTTGCAATCCAAAACAATGTGTGGTACCACCAAATCTTTCCAAATTGTGAAAAATGGATTGCATCGATTAATCTGAGTTTTACTATATTGTGCTCTCACTAAGCGAGCATATTTGTTGAACTTATATTATGTAGTACCTCACCTACTCTAATTATGTGGTGACTTGTTTCACTTGCAGCTCAGTTAAGGTTACTGATTTCTAGGGCTACACTTATGTTTCATTAACGGCAAAAAATGTTGTTGATTTCATAAGCAGCACAGAAAGAACCATGTTGTCATTATTTCAAGTTTAGATTCTGCAAAGAGGAGGGTAATTGATGCATCCAGGTAACTGAAATGTCTAGCTTCAGCAATCTCATTGTTGCTTGAATGTTTATGCGCTTTTACAATTTCTCGCCTGCATCAATTAATCTATGAGCCTTATCTTTACGTTTCACCAGAAGCTGGTAAAAAGGATGCTGGGTTGACATCTGGACATAGTTGTGATAAGGATGCCACTGTTCTTTCAATGTTGATGTAATGAAAATCCTTTGATGATATAGATGTGTATTATCTTTTGGAGCTGTACTAAAGTCTATCGGACTACGTTGTTTTATTAAAACTAAATCTGGACATAGACATATGAGCTGCTGCCCTGTTTAGTGTTGCCAACACTACATGTCGTGTTGAATTTGTTTAGTACTCGAGACAAGTCTATCGTTTTTATTGTTAAAGCCTATTGGTATATAATCATTGTGACTTTATTTGTCTAATTTGGTGCCACATTAAACTATTTATCCTATATGGTGTAACATATGGTTTAATTTATTCCTCTGCGTGTATGAGGTGTCCAGCGCCCGATAGGGCGCTTCCTTTTCTAGTTTTATAGAAGCTGGCTGAAAAGCTGAGAGTTTGGCCGTCTGCAGCAGCTTTTGATGGCCAGAAGCTGTTAGAAGCTGAAACAAACAGGGCCCATAGTCTTGTCCACATAGCCTACATGCACGATAGAGATGACCAAACGGCCCGACCCGGCCCGGGCCTAGTCCGCTATGCATGGTTAGAAAATCGGGCCGGGCCGTCTAAGCCCGTGGGCTCATTCCCCTGTCCGAGTCTGTCCCACTGTGGGCCTAAACGGGCCGGACCAGCCCAGTAAGCACGGAAAAAGCGGGCCAAACGGGTTAAACGAGCCGATAAGCACGATTTAGTGCAAAAAATAGACTTAACATGCTTAGAGGTGAACGGGCCGTGCCGGGCTAGTCCACCGTGCTTAGTTTCCTGTCCAGGCCCGACCCCGCTCATTTGTGCCGGGCCGGATCGGGCTCGTACCGGGCAAAAAAACGTGCTTCGGGCCGGGCTTTCGTGCTTCGTGCTTTATGTACATCTATAATGCACGGTAGGTGCTTTGACCGGATCTAGAGAGGTCGCGCTGGCCGAAAAAAACAACATCCAATATCCTATCTACGGAGACCTAGTTTGGTACTTTACTATTAGACTCAATCCACATGTATTAAGCTGGATTAGAGTGTAACTGAGAGCACCTAGAGGGGGTGAATATGTGATCCTGTAAAATTCAACACTAAATAGTCACAAGCTTGGTTATAAAGATGTTAGTGCAATAGAACCAAGTGGCTATGGAGCGAGCTCTTGCGAATCACAATAATCACAGAGAAAAACAATACAAGAGACACAGTGTTTTATCCCGTGGTTCGACCAAGTATAACACTTGCCTACTTCCACGTTGTGGCGTCCCAATGGACGGGGTTGCAATCAACCCCTTTCAAGTGATCCAATGATCAACTTGAATACCACGGTGTTCTTCTTTCTTAGACTTTCTCCCATTTGCGAGGAATCTCCACAACTTGGAGCCTCTCGCCCTTACAATTGATGATCACAAAGAAGCACAGAAGTAAGGGAGGGGAGAGCAACACACAAGACTCAAAACGAGAGCACAATCACGCACACAAGTCACAACTCGAGCTCAAAACATAACGCAAGGAGTTCTCAACTCAAATAGAGCTCAAGTCACTATCTCAAAGAATCGAATGCGTGAAAATGGAGTCTTGGAGTCTTAGGATCTTTCTTGTAAGCTTGGGTGACTCCTCCATGCGCCTAGGGGTCCCTTTTATAGCCCCAAGGCAGCTAGAAGCCGTTGGAGATCAACAAGGAATGCCATTCTTGCCTTCTGTCGGGTGGCGCACCGGACAGTCACTGTAGACGGTTCGGTGTGGATCTCCTTCCTTTCTGGCACAGACGACCGTTGCACCTCGACGTCGGTTGGCGCAACGGACAGTGCGGTGCCCCCTTCCGACCGTTGGTAGGCCATGTGTCGCCCTGATTTCGCTGCCGACCGTTGCAGACGACCATTGGCTCACCGGACAGTCCGGTGCACCACCGGACAGTCCGGTGAATTTTAGCCGTACGCCGTTTGAACTTTTCCCGAGAGCGACAACTTTGCCGCGGACAACTCACCGGACAGTCCGGTGCACCCACCGGACAGTCCGGTGAATTATAGCCGTACGCCGCCGTTGAGTCCCGAGAGCGGCTTGTTCACCGAGACTGGCCTGGCGCACCGGACACTGTCCGGTGCACCCAGCCGAGCAGGAGTTGGTTGTACACAGCCAACTCTTTTCCAATTCCTTTTCCCTACTTCTAGCACTTAGACAAAATATGTTAGTACTCAAAACAATGTACTAAGTCTAGAAACGTACCTTGTAACATGATTTGCACTTCTTGATTGTTTGGCACATAATCAAAGCACTCACTATGTGTTGGACACTTAATCACCAAAACATTATAGAAATGTCCCAAGGGCGCATTTCCCTTTCAATCTCCCCCTTTTTGGTGATTTATGCCAACACATCCAAAAGCAACCAAAAGAAGTGCAACAACAATGCAATTGAGAACAAAATTATCTTTCCACAAATTTTGACATATTTGGATCAATCTTTGCCACCACTTGGTTTGTTTTGCAAATCAAATTCATTTTCCTATCTCTAATTCAAACTCACTTGTTTGGGCATCAAGAGAGATAATCCAAGAGTGAAATTGATCAAGAGCCAAAAACTCCCCCTTTTTCCCATAATCAAAATTCTCCCCACCAAGAGACTAGATTTTGCAATAAGAGTATTTTGGACAAATCAAAATTCTAACTCTACTATTTTTAAAATTCTCAAGTGGTAGCTGATCCATTTGCTTTGGCCTTAATTTCTCACCCTTTGGCATTAAGCACCAAAACGGGATCATTTTTGGCCCTTTAACTCCATTGTCTCACCAAAAAGTATCAATTAAGAGCAAAAGGCAATAAGAGCATAGAAATGAACTTGGAATTAAGTACACTAATACCGGAGTTGTAACACCCTGAATTTGGGGGTATAAAATTTCTTTGCTCATATTCACAAATTCAGGTGTTACTTCCTTTTCTCATCCTTCCTCATTCTTTTCTCTCTCAATTCTATAGGAGCTAAGTGCTTATTTTACTTGTAATTATAGTTTATTATGTTAAACCCTAAGGGAGTATGAATTGTTGCATCATGTTGAACCCTAGATTTCACTTTTGCTTGGTGCATAATTCTTGGAAGGTTTGATTTGAATTTGTGGCTTGTTTGAATTTGAATCAAATGGAGAAAATAAAAAAAAGAGAAAGGAAATTCCAAAATAAAGAAAAGAGGAAGCAGCCCAAACCCGCCGCCCCCTCAGCCTTTCGGCCCATCAGGCCCAGCTCGCGCGCGCGCCCTCCCGCTCCTTCTCTCTCTCTGCGCAGCGGGCCCCGCCTGTCGGCGCAGCGGCCTCCCGTGCGCCCGCTCTCCCTCTCTCTGCTCGGCCAGCCCCACCTGTCGGCGCCCCCGCCCGCGCGTGCGCCATCTCCCTCGCTCTCTCTGCCCGTGGCCCTCCCGGTCAGCCCCGCTTTCCTCGCGCCCCGCGCCCGACCTCTTCTCTCTCTCTGCGTCGCGGGTCCCGGCTGTCAGCTTCGCCGTTCTCGCGTAACCGCCGCCGAGTCGCGCGCGCCGCGGTCTCCGCGCCCACGTCGCGTGGGGAGCTCGCCCCACCTCGCCCTCGGCCACTTGAGCCCCGAGTCCCACTCGCCCTCGCCCCCTCCCTCATTTGCGCACCAACCGGCCCCCTCTCTCGCCCTCTCCCTCGCTGCGCGCACGCCCAGGCGCCATCGCCGTGAACCGCCGCCGCCCGAGCTCGTTTCCCGGCCGTCGTTGGAGCTCCGCCGCGTCCTTGCCACGGTGAGCACCACCCCGACGCCCGCAACCCGGAACGACCCCAATTCCCTCTCCCCCTCCTATTTCTCTCTGCCCGCGCTCACCCGTCGTCCGCCGTGCAGCCCCCGTCGACCCGGGCCACCGTCGCATCTCCGTCGCCGCCGAGGAGTTCCCGGCCCGCCTTGAGGTAAGGGACCTCTCCCGCCCCTATCGCCCCTTGTTTTGCTCTCTGCCGTGTGTAATTCCTCGCCGGAGTAGAGTAATCCCGCCGCCGAGCCGCTCCGCCGTGGACCGCCCCCCTCCGGTGCCCCTACCCCGACCCA
Organism: Zea luxurians; assembly: GCA_029449295.1. Classification (NCBI taxonomy): domain Eukaryota; kingdom Viridiplantae; phylum Streptophyta; class Magnoliopsida; order Poales; family Poaceae; genus Zea; species Zea luxurians. The sequence continues at coordinate 12,327 of JAOPSE010002962.1, forward strand.
GACCCTACCGGAGAACTCCCCGCGCCCTCCCCGACCTCCCCGGCCACTCAGGTCGCCCCGGGAGCCCGCCAGGCCCCCGCTCCCCTCGTCTCCGGCGAGCTCCTCCGCCGCTGGCGCGAGCGCCGCCGCCCCAGCTAGCCGTAGGAGAGGCTCAGCCTGGCCACCCAATCCCCGCCGTTCACCCGAGATCGGGCGGCCCTGATTTAATTAGCCCCGCCTCTCTGTCCGCCGGCCCCGCCTGCCAGTCGCCCGCGCGCTTGCGCTGTCCGCCCGGCCCCGCCTGTCAGGCCGCCCGCGCGCTCTGCCCGCCCGGTCCCGCCTGCCAGTCGCCCGCGCGCTTGCGCTGTCCGCCCGGCCCCGCCTGTCAGCCCACCCCGAGCCGCCGCGCGCCCGCGCGCCGCCGCAGGATCTAATCCTGGCCGTTGATCTGAGATCTAACGGCTATAAGCGCCCGATACCCCTTCGCCCGCGCATTTTCTTAAAGAACCCCTCGGTTTTCTGGATTTTGCGCCCGCCGTCCCTGGTTTTTCGCAGTTAAGTCCTCAGCCCTTTTATTTAATTCAAAATAGGTCCTTAGGGTATATTTTTAACCCCTAAACTTGTAAAATTCATAACTTTGCCATATGAACTCCAAATTAGGTGCTTCAAATTGCAAAATGTTCATAAAATTATTACCTATTTATTTATGCAATGTTTCCCTGCTGTTTCCATGTTCCAATTAATGGTTAATCATTAGGATGGGATTAAGGTTATTGGAACCCTATTTGAGATAAATAAAAGGTAGTACCTTAATAAAAGTTGGGGCACTTAAGTTTATAGACTCAAACCCTTAAGTTTAGGAACTTAAACCAGATAATTATTTAATTCCACCACTGACTTAAACTTGATTAGTGAATAATGAATCTTTTGTATAGTCCTCTACCCCAGACCTAGGGAACACCAAAGTGCCTATCCCTTTTCTGTTATGATCTTGTGACCACTCTCTGCTGCATATGTTTGGTATATTGTTTTTGTTTGTTATTTTCCCAAGTGCATAGTGTGAATGATTGCTTTGCGTAGACAACGAGCAGTCTGTGTTTCCCGAGGCAGTTGCAGAGGAAGTCCCTGATCAGCAGCTTGGTGAAGGCAAGTGTCCTCAGTCCCATTATGTCCCATTTACTTTATAATACACTGTCCCGCATTACTTACTTGAAACCTAAGGATTGACTAGCTTTACACTTTACTTTATCCTTGATGACCTTATGGGCTATTATGGTTAGCATTCTGCTATTGCCTTAACTTAATCAATGAACATGATGTGAATATTTATGATACTGTTATCCTGGTTATGTTGATGATCTTGTGATACTCTAGGGGGCTCAGGCTGTTTCCTGAGTACCTCTCCGTAAGGACCTGTTCGTTGAGAGACCACCCGGGATAACAGTGCAACCATGAGGGTGAAATGGGGCGCCCTTAGCTAAATAATTAGAGGAACTAGAGGTGTAGTTGCTTCGCCGTCGTGCCGTCAATGGGGTCCAGGCACAGTGCTTGCTCTGCCGAGGCTGAGTGCCGAGGTTCTTTCGTTTTGCTTTTTGTTAGTCACTCTCCTGCGGGGAGGGGTACTGTGTTTATCAAACTGGAGAAACCTAACGGGCAGCTATGATCTCTAGGGAATCTTTGTAAAAGCTACGTAGTGATACCCTGCCGAACCACCTAGGTAGTGGTCAATGGGGATTAGCTCTCCCCGGGTAGAAAGGGAATCATGACTCATGGGTAAAGTGTGCGACCTCTGCAGAGGGTAGTGAAACTGGTATATCAGCCGTGCTCACGGTTAAGAGCAACCTTGGGATCCTCTTTGATTAGAGATACAGATGGTTCGAGATACAAGGATTATATTATGGTTTTGGTTCGAATATGATGATGTTGTTCCTCGATGAGGAAATGGTTCACGGGTTGGTTAATGATAAAATCTGGCTTCTACTAATGATAAATACCTGACCAACTAAAAGCAACTGCTTGAGCCTAACCCCACATAAAGCTAGTCCACTTCAGCCAAACGGGACATTTGCTGAGTACGTTGATGTGTACTCATCCTTGCTTTACCACAAAACACCAGGTTGTCCGCATTGTCACCACTGCTCCGGAGAAGATGAAGCCGTGGCAGGAGACTTCCAGGAGTTCCAAGACTACGATGAATTCTAGGTGTGGGTTGGCGGCAACCCCCAGTCAGCTGCCTGTGAAGGCCTTATCTTTACTGCGTTTCGCTAGCACTTTGATTAACTGTTAAGTTGATGACTATGTGGATGTCTAAGACTCTGTGATGTAACAAGTTATTACTCTTTTATGTTATCATTCGAGCATTGTGCGATGATGTTCATTTATGTAATCACTGTGTACGTGAGTTCTGATCCTGGCACGTACATAGTTCGCATTCGGTTTGCCTTCCAAAACCGGGTGTGACATAAGTGGTATCAAAGCCGTGCTGACTGTAGGACCGCTGACCTAGAGTAGCACTGGTCGTACTAAGGACTATTAACCTTCCCCTCTCACCTTGACCTCTGATGTTACTTCAAAAGTCGGTCATCTCGACCAACCCTATGTTTTACTACATATATATATATATATACTATATTATACCTTGTTAAAATTTTCATCTTATTCTGTCTATGGTTTATTCACTTGTCATATTAGTTCTGTTCTTACTCTTATGCTTACGGTGTCTTTTGTAGATGGCTCGTCTTAGACACACTGCACGTAAGTCGGTGATTCCTTTCCTGCCGTCTCGACTTGCGGAGCGTCCCCTGCACCGCACCGTGTCCGGTCAGTCGAGTCACCTGGAGAGGCTGCACCACCGCCTGCGTGAGGAGCAGGAACGCCGACGCCAGCACAGAGAGCAGCAGGGCTCTTCCTCCTCACCCCAGCATGAGGTGGAGTCCGTGAGGCCCCGTTCCTCTGTTGCCCAGCTGGAGGCGCCCCTTGCACCACCCCGGGACGTCCCGGCTGTTGGAGGAGGACCTGGAGGAGACCCCGACGACGACGACTCAGACCACAGCACGGAGTCTTCTGAGCCGCAGGAGGCGGAAGGATGGGTCGCCCGACCCATCACTCGTGACGCCGCTCGCGGTTGTCACTTCCACGACGCACTCGACACCTTGCTGCGCCAGGCTTTCGACCGGCACACCTGGTCGATCGAGTATCGTTGTGTAGTCTACCAGCACAGTCGCGGGAGATACCCGGACCGCTGGGAGGCTACCTGCCTAGTTCGCCGTCCGGAGGATGACCTCCGGGGTGCGGAGGCCGTTTCGGAGCACTATTCCATCTCCGAGAGGGACACTGCAGAGGCGGCTATGCAGGATGCAGCACGACGTGCACTCTCCCAGTACTGTTCCTTGTTCGGTGGCGTGGCCGACGGTCTTAACCTTCGGTACTACCCCCGCCGCCCTACTGGCAGCACAGAGAGTGTGGTTGCTCACCTGTTGGTGAGGCTAACCCTAGGTTGAGCAGCACAGTCAACCTAGTCGCAGTGCTTAACACTGAGCTGGACCACTCTCTGGACGAGCTGAGCAGGGCTCGAACGGAGATTGCGGAGTTGCGTGCTGAGCTGGCAGAGCGCCATCACCAGGAGGGTGGTTCTCCCGCTCCTGTTGGGACTCAGCACCCATACCGCTCGCCGCCACGTGGTCATCACACTTATGGTTCCCCTGTCTGTAAGACTAGGATAGATTTGGATCCTTAGATCGTTAGCATCGAATTTTGTAATAATTCTTAAGTCAGATGTCTCAGTCTTAGCTAGTTAGTTTAGTTTGCTTATCAGTTGCTTCCAATTAGCTTAGTTTGCTTATCAGTTGCTTCCATTTAGTTTAGTTTGCTTATCAGTTGCTTGCATGCTTGTTATGGTGAACTTGTGCTGGATTTGAATCTTTGTAATGACTGTTGCCAACCTGTGGGTTTCCCCTGCAGTTTGGCCTAGCTAGTAATGTTAATAAAGTCAGTTATTTAGTTGGGAAGCCATTTACTTCTACTTTCCTTCTTATCTGAGAAGCTGTGTTGAATCATTATGAGGATCAGTGAAGCTCTTTGTTCACTCAGTGTCATGAAGAATTCTGTGTTCTCTTTTTATGCTGGAGGGTTGTAAGATCAATGCTGATGTATGAATGTCTTCCACAGATGTCTGACAACAGGCGCCGATGCAACAGGCGTGCTCAGCAAGAGCAGCATGACCAGCAGGAGGAACATCAGAGGCAGCCTCCCCCGCCACCCCCGATGACAGTGGAGCAGATGTTCTTGATGCAGACTCAGGCAGTGCAGGCCATTGGGCAGACTCTGGCAGCCATGCAGCAGGCTCAACAGCAACCTCAACCCCAGTTGCAAGTACAGATGCCCCAGATGCCACGAGATAAGCGTGGTGAGTTCATGAGAGGGCACCCTCCTACCTTCGCCCATTCCGCCGACCCCATGGATGCAGAAGACTGGCTGCGCGCAGTGGAGAGAGAACTGCGCACCGCTCAATGTGACGACAGGGAGAAAGTTCTGTATGGCCCCCGCCAGCTAAGGGGAGCAGCCCAGTCCTGGTGGGAGTCCTACCTCGCCACACATGCTGACCCCGAAGCCATCACCTGGGAGGAATTCAGTGAGAGTTTCCGCAGATACCATGTGCCGGAGGGACTGATGATCGTGAAGAAGGAGGAGTTTCTGGCTCTGAAGCAGGGACCCCTGTCTGTTAGTGAATACAGAGACAAGTTTCTGCAGCTATCTCGTTATGCACCTGAGGATGTCAACACTGACGCTAAAAGGCAGTACAGGTTCATGAGGGGTTTAGTGGATCCCCTGCATTACCAGCTGATGAATCACACCTTCCCCACCTTCCAGCACCTGATCGATAGGGCAATTATGACTGAGAAGAAGCGTAAGGATATGGAAGATCGGAAGCGCAAGATGAGTGGACCCCAGACCGGAGGCATCAGCCGTCCACGTTTCTCAGGCAGTTCATCTCAGCAAGGCAGGCCCGGCCACCCACAGGGATATCAAAATCAGAATCAGCGTCCGCATCAGCAGCAGTTCCAGAGGCAGTACCCCCAACAGCAGCAGTATCGTCAGAACAGCCAGCAGGGAGGTAATCAGTATCAGAAGCAGAACAACCAGGCACCTCGCCTTCCTGCCTCAGCAGCAAACCAGAACAACCAGGCAGCCCCAGCACAAGGAGGAGGCAGAGGATGTTTCCACTGTGGAGAACAAGGCCACTGGGCGATGCAGTGCCCAAAGAAGATGGCGCAGCAGCAGACCAACCCCAATGCTCCAACAAGGCAAGGTGTACTGCAGCCAACGACGGGCAATCGTAACCAAGCGTACAACCGTGGAAAGGTGAACCACTTGGAGGCTGAAGCGATCCAGGATGCACCAGATGTGGCAGTAGGTATGTTCTCAGTCGAATCTCATCCCACGAAAGTGCTATTTGATACTGGTGCAACTCATTCATTTGTCACTGCAACCTGGGTAGAATTGCATAACATCTCAGTAGAGGCAATGATGCCGCCCATGAGGATTAATTCAGTTGGTGGCAAGGTGCAAACAGATAAAATATGCTCAAATATAAGGGTGGAAATAAGGGGGATAGGGTTCCCCAGTGACTTAATAGTAATAGACACCCCTGGGATAGATGTCATTCTAGGGATGAATTGGTTAATGAGGTATGAAGCGAATATTAGCTGTGACAAGAGGACTGTAACATTGAAGTCCCCGTCAGGAGAAGAGGTAGTGGCCGAGCTAAGGATGCCTAAATCAGCGGAGGTGTCTGTCACCAGATTTCAGTTGATAGTAAGGAGCCCAACCCGCTCGAGACTATCAAGGTTGTGTCGGACTTTCCGGACGTGTTTCCCGAGGAGCTAACGGGCATGCCACCCGAGAGAAAGGTTGAGTTCGCCATAGAGCTTATCCCTGGTACCGCCCCCATTTCCAAAAGGGCCTACCGAGTGTCTGGACCAGAATTGGTGGAACTCAAGAAGCAGATAGAGATGTTAGAGAAGGGTTACATCAGACCAAGTACCTCGCCTTGGGCCGCTCCGGTGTTGTTTGTAGAGAAGAAAGATGGTACCAAAAGGATGTGCATAGACTACAGAGCCTTGAATGAAGTTACTGTCAAGAACAAGTACCCCCTGCCAAGGATAGAAGATTTGTTTGACCAGCTCCGAGGTGCCAGCGTATTCTCGAAGATAGATCTGAGGTCAGGCTACCATCAACTCAAATCCGACCCTCGGACATACCGAAGACAGCATTCATCACCAAGTACGGGTTATATGAATTCACAGTTATGTCCTTTGGTTTGACCAATGCGCCAGCTTTCTTTATGTACCTGATGAACAGTGTGTTCATGGATTATCTGGACAAGTTTGTGGTAGTGTTTATTGATGATATTCTCATATACTCTCAAAGTGAGGAAGATCATGTAGAGCATTTGAAGATGGTATTGCAAAGGCTACGAGAGCAACAGCTGTATGCCAAGCTGAGCAAATGCGAGTTCTGGATTCATGAAGTCTTGTTTCTGGGTCACATCATAAATCAAGATGGATTGGCAGTGGATCCAAAGAAAGTAGCAGATATCCTGAACTGGAAAGCACCAAAGGATGTTCGTGGGATCAAGAGTTTCATTGGAATGGCTGGGTATTACAGGCGTTTCATCGAAGGCTTCTCAAAGATTGCAAGACCAATGACAGCGTTACTAGCGAAGAAAGTTGAGTTCAAGTGGACCCAAAAGTGTCAGGAAGCATTTGAAGAACTGAAAAATAGATTGACCACAGCACCTGTGTTAGTTCTGCCTGATGTTCACAAGCCATTCTCAGTGTATTGCGATGCTTCTTACACCGGATTGGGATGTGTGCTAATGCAAGAAGGAAGAGTTGTAGCATACTCATCTCGACAGCTGAAGATCCATGAGAAAAATTATCCCACACATGACCTGGAGTTGGCAGCAGTAGTTCATGCTTTGAAGACCTGGAGACATTACTTGTATGGACAGAAGTGCGACATCTACACAGATCATAAAAGTCTGAAGTACATATTCACCCAGTCAGAGTTAAACATGAGGCAGCGAAGATGGTTGGAATTGATCAAAGACTATGAGTTGGAGATACATTACCATCCGGGCAAAGCCAATGTGGTTGCAGATGCTCTGAGCAGGAAGAGTCAAGTCAATATGTTGGCCATGTACCCGATGCCATATGAGTTAGCCAAGGAGTTCGACAGACTGAGTCTTGGTTTCCTGAACAATACGCAAGGAGTAACAGTGGAATTAGAGCCCACCCTAGAGCGGGATCAAAGAAGGGCAGAAGGATGATGAAAGCATCAACAAGATCCGGCAGCTAATCTTAGAAGGAAGAGGCAAAGACTTTCGAAAGGATGAAGAGGGAGTAATATGGTTCAAGGACCGATTGTGTGTCCCCGACCTCAAACCTATTCGGGAGCTGATCCTAAAGGAAGCTCATGAGACAGCCTACTCCATACACCCGGGAAGCGAAAAGATGTATCAGGATTTAAAAAGGAGGTTTTGGTGGTATGGCATGAAAAGAGAGATCGCAGAATATGTTGCCATCTGTGATAGCTGTCAGAGAACCAAAGCAGAGCATCAAAGGCCCGCCGGATTGTTGCAGCCATTGCGGATTCCTCAGTGGAAGTGGGATGAGATCGGGATGGATTTTATAGTTGGCCTACCTCGTACCCGGGCCGGTTATGATTCCATCTGGGTGGTTGTGGACCGATTGACAAAGGTGGCCCATTTCATACCTGTGAAGACCACATATACCGGAGCAACGTTAGCTGAGTTATACATGTCACGGATAGTTTGCCTTCATGGTGTGCCGAAGAAGATAGTGTCAGATCGAGGAACGCAGTTTACCTCTCATTTTTGGCAGCAGCTACAAGAAGCTTTGGGCACACATTTGAACTTCAGCTCGGCTTATCATCCGCAAACAGACGGGCAGACTGAAAGAACTAATCAGATCCTAGAAGATATGTTGAGAGCCTGTGCGTTGCAAGACAAGTCAGGATGGGACAAAAGGTTACCTTACGCAGAATTTTCTTACAACAATAGTTACCAGGCCAGCTTGAAGATGTCACCATTTCAGGCACTCTATGGACGGAGTTGTAGGACTCCGCTGCATTGGGACCAGCCTGGAGAGAGACAGGTGTTTGGCCCCGACATTTTGCTTGAAGCCGAAGAGAATATCAAAATGGTTCGGGAAAACTTGAAGATAGCACAATCAAGGCAGCGAAGCTATGCTGACAGAAGGAGAAGAGAACTGAGTTTCGAGGTGGGAGATTACGTCTATCTGAAGGTGTCACCTATCAGAGGAGTCAGAAGGTTCGGAGTTAAAGGCAAGTTAGCACCCCGGTACGTTGGACCATATCAGATTCAAGCAAAGCGTGGAGAAGTGGCTTATCAACTCGACCTACCAGAAAGTTTGTCGGCAGTACACAATGTGTTCCACGTGTCGCAATTGAAGAAGTGTCTGCGAGTACCAGAAGAACAGTTGCCAGTGGAGGGTTTGGAAGTCCAGGAGGATCTGACATACATAGAGAAGCCAACGCAGATTCTGGAGTTTGCAGACAGAGTCACCCGAAGGAAGACCATCAGAATGTGCAAAGTCAGATGGGGTCACCACTCGGAGGAAGAAGCAACTTGGGAACGAGAAGATGACCTGAAGGCCAAATACCCTGAACTCTTTGCTGACCAACCTTGAATCTCGGGGGCGAGATTCTTTTAAGGGGGATAGGTTTGTAACACCCTGAATTTGGGGGTATAAAATTTCTTTGCTCATATTCACAAATTCAGGTGTTACTTCCTTTTCTCATCCTTCCTCATTCTTTTCTCTCTCAATTCTATAGGAGCTAAGTGCTTATTTTACTTGTAATTATAGTTTATTATGTTAAACCCTAAGGGAGTATGAATTGTTGCATCATGTTGAACCCTAGATTTCACTTTTGCTTGGTGCATAATTCTTGGAAGGTTTGATTTGAATTTGTGGCTTGTTTGAATTTGAATCAAATGGAGAAAATAAAAAGAAAAGAGAAAGGAAATTCCAAAATAAAAGAAAAGAGGAAAGCAGCCCAAACCCGCCGCCCCCTCAGCCTTTCGGCCCATCAGGCCCAGCTCGCGCGCGCGCCCTCCCGCTCCTTCTCTCTCTCTGCGCAGCGGGCCCCGCCTGTCGGCGCAGCGGCCTCCCGTGCGCCCGCTCTCCCTCTCTCTCGGCCAGCCCCACCTGTCGGCGCCCCCGCCCGCGCGTGCGCCATCTCCCTCGCTCTCTCTGCCCGTGGGCCCTCCCGGTCAGCCCCGCCGCCTCGCGCGCCGCGCCCGACCTCTTCTCTCTCTCTGCGTCGCGGGTCCCGGCTGTCAGCTTCGCCGTTCTCGCGTAACCGCCGCCGAGTCGCGCGCGCCCGCGGTCTCCGCGCCCACGTCGCGCGTGGGGCTCGCCCCACCTCGCCCTCGGCCACTTGAGCCCCGAGTCCCACTCGCCCTCGCCCCCTCCCTCATTTGCGCACCAACCGGCCCCCTCTCTCGCCCTCTCCCTCGCTGCGCGCACGCCCAGGCGCCATCGCCGTGAACCGCCGCCGCCCGAGCTCGTTTCCCGGCCGTCGTTGGAGCTCCGCCGCGTCCCTTGCCACGGTGAGCACCACCCCGACGCCCGCAACCCGGAACGAGCCCCAATTCCCTCTCCCCCTCCCTATTTCTCTCTGCCCGCGCTCACCCGTCGTCCGCCGTGCAGCCGCCGCCGTCGACCCGGGCCACCGTCGCATCTCCGTCGCCGCCGAGGAGTTCCCGGAGCCCGCCTTGAGGTAAGGGACCTCTCCCGCCCTATCGCCCCTTGTTTTGCTCTCTGCCGTGTGTAATTCCTCGCCGGAGTAGAGTAATCCCGCCGCCGAGCCGCTCCGCCGTGGACCGCCCCCCTCCGGTGCCCCTACCCCGACCCAGACCCTACCGGAGAACTCCCCGCGCCCTCCCCGACCTCCCCGGCCACTCAGGTCGCCCGGGAGCCCGCCAGGCCCCCGCTCCCCTCGTCTCCGGCGAGCTCCTCCGCCGCTGGCGCGAGCGCCGCCGCCCCAGCTAGCCGTAGGAGAGGCTCAGCCTGGCCACCCAATCCCCGCCGTTCACCCGAGATCGGGCGGCCCTGATTTAATTAGCCCCGCCTCTCTGTCCGCCCGGCCCCGCCTGCCAGTCGCCCGCGCGCTTGCGCTGTCCGCCCGGCCCCGCCTGTCAGGCCGCCCGCGCGCTCTGCCCGCCCGGTCCCGCCTGTCGCCCGCGCGCTTGCGCTGTCCGCCCGGCCCCGCCTGTCAGCCACCCCGAGCCGCCGCGCGCCCGCGCGCCCGCCGCAGGATCTAATCCTGGCCGTTGATCTGAGATCTAACGGCTATAAGCGCCCGATACCCCTTCGCCCGCGCATTTTCTTAAAGAACCCCTCGGTTTTCTGGATTTTGCGCCCGCCGTCCCTGGTTTTTCGCAGTTAAGTCCTCAGCCCTTTTATTTAATTCAAAATAGGTCCTTAGGGTATATTTTTAACCCCTAAACTTGTAAAATTCATAACTTTGCCATATGAACTCCAAATTAGGTGCTTCAAATTGCAAAATGTTCATAAAATTATTACCTATTTATTTATGCAATGTTTCCCTGCTGTTTCCATGTTCCAATTAATGGTTAATCATTAGGATGGGATTAAGGTTATTGGAACCCTATTTGAGATAAATAAAAGGTAGTATACCTTAATAAAAGTTGGGGCACTTAAGTTTATAGACTCAAACCCTTAAGTTTAGGAACTTAAACCAGATAATTATTTAATTCCACCACTGACTTAAACTTGATTAGTGAATAATGAATCTTTTGTATAGTCCTCTACCCCAGACCTAGGGAACACCAAAGTGCCTATCCCTTTTCTGTTATGATCTTGTGACCACTCTCTGCTGCATATGTTTGGTATATTGTTTTTGTTTGTTATTTTCCCAAGTGCATAGTGTGAATGATTGCTTTGCGTAGACAACGAGCAGTCTGTGTTTCCCGAGGCAGTTGCAGAGGAAGTCCCTGATCAGCAGCTTGGTGAAGGCAAGTGTCCTCAGTCCCATTATGTCCCATTTACTTTATAATACACTGTCCCGCATTACTTACTTGAAACCTAAGGATTGACTAGCTTTACACTTTACTTTATCCTTGATGACCTTATGGGCTATTATGGTTAGCATTCTGCTATTGCCTTAACTTAATCAATGAACATGATGTGAATATTTATGATACTGTTATCCTGGTTATGTTGATGATCTTGTGATACTCTAGGGGCTCAGGCTGTTTTCCTGAGTACCTCTCCGTAAGGACCTGTTCGTTGAGAGACCACCCGGGATAACAGTGCAACCATGAGGGTGAAATGGGGCGCCCTTAGCTAAATAATTAGAGGAACTAGAGGTGTAGTTGCTTCGCCGTCGTGCCGTCAATGGGGTCCAGGCACAGTGCTTGCTCTGCCGAGGCTGAGTGCCGAGGTTCTTTCGTTTTGCTTTTTGTAGTCACTCTCCTGCGGGGAGGGGTACTGTGTTTATCAAACTGGAGAAACCTAACGGGCAGCTATGATCTCTAGGGAATCTTTGTAAAAGCTACGTAGTGATACCCTGCCGAACCACCTAGGTAGTGGTCAATGGGGATTAGCTCTCCCCGGGTAGAAAGGGAATCATGACTCATGGGTAAAGTGTGCGACCTCTGCAGAGGGTAGTGAAACTGGTATATCAGCCGTGCTCACGGTTAAGAGCAACCTTGGGATCCTCTTTGATTAGAGATACAGATGGTTCGAGATACAAGGATTATATTATGGTTTTGGTTCGAATATGATGATGTTGTTCCTCGATGAGGAAATGGTTCACGGGTTGGTTAATGATAAAATCTGGCTTCTACTAATGATAAATACCTGACCAACTAAAAGCAACTGCTTGAGCCTAACCCCACATAAAGCTAGTCCACTTCAGCCAAACGGGACATTTGCTGAGTACGTTGATGTGTACTCATCCTTGCTTTACCACAAAACACCAGGTTGTCCGCATTGTCACCACTGCTCCGGAGAAGATGAAGCCGTGGCAGGAGACTTCCAGGAGTTCCAAGACTACGATGAATTCTAGGTGTGGGTTGGCGGCAACCCCCAGTCAGCTGCCTGTGAAGGCCTTATCTTTACTGCGTTTCGCTAGCACTTTGATTAACTGTTAAGTTGATGACTATGTGGATGTCTAAGACTCTGTGATGTAACAAGTTATTACTCTTTTATGTTATCATTCGAGCATTGTGCGATGATGTTCATTTATGTAATCACTGTGTACGTGAGTTCTGATCCTGGCACGTACATAGTTCGCATTCGGTTTGCCTTCCAAAACCGGGTGTGACAGGAGTGCAGTGGAAGTCTTTGCATAGTCCAAGTTTCACCTTTCCCTTTCAAAGTACCTTTGAGACTACATCAAATAACTCAAACACAAGGATTAGTCTCAAAAGGTCAAGTTGTAGCACTTCTCCCCTAAATAGTGCATCATTCACACATGGACTTGTGAGGTCCGGGGATCCCTTGCACAACTTGAGCACCATAAATAAGCAACAAATTGCATAAATGAATAAGTAACATGATCAAAGGAATAAAACACATGTATGCTATAGATCAATCCAAGCTATGCGAATCTAAGACATTTAGCTCACTACGCAGCCTGCAAAAGGTTTTCTCATCTAACGGCTTGGTAAAGATATCGGCTAGCAGGTTCTCGGTGCTAATATGGAACACCTCGATATCTCCCTTTTGCTGGTGGTCTCTCAGAAAGTGATGCCGGATGTCTATGTGCTTAGTGCGGCTGTGTTCAACAGGATTATCCGTCATGCGGATTGCACTCTCATGTCACATAGGAGTGAGACTTTGCTCAGATTGTAGCTAAAGTTGAAAGCTCTCTTGTGGCTTTTGGTGTTTGGATGACAACCCAATTAAAGGACTAACAAGTGTGCTAAGTGTTGAACAGGTGCTTAATGCAAAGCTAACAAGGTTCAACACAAGTGAATAAGTGTGATGGTCCAAAGACTGATTTATCTATAGATAATGAACACTGCTTAAGTGAGACTCGGTGTGCGTAACTCAGAGACAACCGATCAAGCCAAGATGGAGGCAAGAAGAGCTTCGAGGTACCGAGTGCACGGGAGAAGGTCAAGGAGACCAGGAACCCAAAGCCAGGGATGAAGAAGACGACTTGCAAAGTCAAGGTTGATCGAGTTAAGAGTTATGATGCATCAAGGATCGCTACATAAGGACATGACTTACAACCAATGAGGTAACATCTACAGTTATGTGGTGTAAGTCATAAGGCTCAAGATCAAGCTCGAGAAATGAACAAGGGAGTTGGAGCTCATATGTCAATCTAGATCAAGTCAAGTTGACTTAATGGTTTAGTCCAACATCGACCTCAAACATGCCAAATTGGGTAAAACGGTGAAAAAGGTTAAGTATGTAAGGTTTGAGTGTTCAACCATGTTGCATACACCTCTTACTACAAATTTGGTGCTTTGGTTTGCTCTCTAACTCTTTCTGTAGAGAAAGTACCATTCTGAGCTCTGCTGGAGGAGAAACAGAAAAGTTAGGAGAAGAACAAGAAAGGTGTAAGTTTCTAGGACTAAATCAATTGGATTATACTCTAAATGTTTGTTTAAGTCTCAGGAATCCTCTCAAAAGTTGAAGTCAAACGGAGAAAGAACGGAGGAAAAATCACTTAGTGTGCTGTTGGCTGGTGCACAGGACAGTGAATAGTCCCTATCCTGTGCACAGGACAATGAATAGTCCCTGTCCGGTGCACAGGACAGTGAATAGTCGCTGTGTCCGGTGCACAGGACAGTGAATAACCGCTGTGTCCGGTGCACAGGACAGTGAATAGTAGTTGTGTGTCCGGTGCACAGGACAGTGAATAGTAACCTGTCCGGTGCACCAACGGCTAGCTGTTCCAGAGAAGGAAACTGCCAATCAGATCCGTTACTGTTCACTGTCCGGTGCGCCACCGGACAGTCCGGTGCACCCGCAACCAGGGAAGGTTGGGAGCTTCCAAATGAAGCTCCAACGGCTCCTAGGCCATTTGGGGCTATAAAAGGACCCCTAGGCGCCTCAAACAAGAACACAAGTGCAGCCAACAAGTCCATACACCATTTGGATCAATTCTTTCTCTCCCTCTCTTGTGTATCTCTCTAGTTTGTGTAGAGGCGAAGTTATAAGCCTTTAGAGAGAGGGGAAGTGCTGCTGAGAGCTAGAGCAAAATCTTGAGCGCATTGTTACTCTGTCGGAGTGCTGTTGAGAAAATTGTAAGCAGCCACGACATCGTTGTAACTGATATCAACATAGTGGAAGGCTCTATGTCGCCCGACAGATCTGAGCAAACGGAGGAAGGAGTTGAAATAGACTCCAAGCCAAGGTGTGGCTAACTCCAACGAGGACTAGGCAAGCATTTCAGGCTTGGCCGAACCTCGGGATAAATCCCTGTGTCTGTGTGCTCTGCTCTGTGCTGTGTGCTGTTTCTCTGTCTTATTTGTTGTTTATACTTGCACTTCAATATTTATATGTGCTATAAGCTGTCTTCGAAGTGCAGGGTATTTTAAGACAGGAACTTCAATTCCGCTGCAACCTACTCGAAGGGTCCTTCATTCCACTGCGATCCAGCCTTCGAGTAGAGTAAGAATTTCCAGTTATAAAGTGATAATTTTTATTCGCCTATTCACCCCCCCTCTAGGCGACATCCAGATCCTGTTCCCGGGCAAAGGGAACTTTCAAAAGTCTCGAAGGGTTTGCCTCATCCAAAGTAGTTAAGCAACACTGTCCTGCGGCAACATACTCGGCCTCAGCGGTGGATAGGGCAACGGAAGTTTGTTTCTTTGAACTCCAAGACACCAGGACCTTCCTAGGAATTGGCATGTCCTGATGTACTCTTCCTATCAACCTTGCATCCAGCATAATCAGAGTCTGAATATCCAATTAAGTCAAAGGTAGAGCCCTTTGGATACCAGATCCCGAAGCAAGGCGTAGCAACTAAATATCTAAGAATCCGCTTAACGGCCACAAGGTGACATTCCCTTGGGTCGGATTGATATCTAGCACACATGCATACGCTAAGCATAATATTCGGTCTACTAGCACATAAATAAAGTAATGACCCTATCATAGACCAGTATGCCTTTTGATCAACGGACTTACCTCCTTTGTTGAGGTCAACATGTCCGTCGGTTCCCATTGGTGTCTTTGCGGGCTTGGCGTCCTTCATCCTAAACCACTTGAGAAGGTCTTGCGTGTACTTCGTTTGGGAGATGAAGGTGCCGTCCTTGAGTTGCTTCACTTGGAACCCAAGGAAGTAGTTCAACTCGCCCATCATCGATATCTCAAACTTTTGAGTCATCACCCTGCTAAACTCCTCATAAGACTTTTGGTTAGTAGAACCAAATATTATATCATCGACATAAATTTGGCACACAAAAAGATCACCGTCACAAGTCTTAGTGAAAAGAGTGGGATCAGCTTTCCCAACCTTGAAAGCATTAGCAATTAAGAAATCTCTAAGGCATTCATACCATGCTCTTGGGGCTTGCTTAAGTCCATAGAGCGCCTTAGAGAGCTTAAAAACGTGGTCAGGATACCTGTCATCCTCAAAGCCAGGGGGTTGTTCCACATACACCTCCTCCTTGATTGGCCCGTTGAGGAAAGCGCTCTTCACATCCATTTGAAACAACCTGAAAGAGTGGTGAGCGGCATAGGCTAACAATATTCAAATAGACTCTAGCCTAGCCACAGGAGCAAAAGTCTCCTCGAAATCCAAACCTGCGACTTGGGCATAACCTTTTGCCACAAGTCGAGCCTTGTTTCGTGTCACCACCCTGTGCTCGTCTTGCTTGTTACGGAACACCCACTTGGTTCCCACAACGTTTTGCTTTGGACGTGGCACCAGGCTTCAAACTTCATTCCTCTTGAAGTTGTTGAGCTCTTCCTGCATGGCCAACACCCAGTCCAGATCCTGCAGGGCCTCTTCTACCCTAAAAGGCTCAATAGAAGAGACAAACGAGTAATTCTCACAAAAATTAGCTAGACGTGAGCGAGTTGTACTCCCTTGCTTATGTCACCCAATATCTGATCGAGGGTGATGTCGTTGGACCGTCGCTCGGACTTGAGTTGGAGGGGCCCGTGGTGCTTCTTCCTTCATAACTTGGTCTTCTTGTGCTCCCCCTTGATCACATGCCTCCTCTTGAGGAACCTGTTCATCATCTTGAGTTGGGGGGGTGCACTGTTGTTGAGGAAGAAGGCTGATCTTGCTCTTGTTGTTCCTGTGGTCGCACATCACCTATCGCCATCGTGCGTATTGCGGCCGTTAGAACATCATCTTCATCTACATCATCAAGATCAACTTGCTCTCTTGGAGAGCCATTAGTTTCATCAAATACAACGTCGCTAGAGACTTCAACCAAACCCGATGATTTGTTGAAGACTCTATATGCCTTTGTATTTGAGTCATAACCTAGCAAAAACCCTTCTACAGCTTTGGGAGCAAATTTGGAATTTCTACCTTTCTTTACTAGAATGTAACATTTACTCCCAAATAGATGAAAGTATGAAAAGTTGGGTTTGTTACCGGTTAGAAGTTCATACGAGGTCTTCTTTAGGAGGCGATGAAGGTAGACCCGGTTTATGGCGTGGCAAGCTGTATTCACAGCCTCCGACCAAAATCTCGGGTGTCTTGAACTCTCCAAGCATCATCCTTGCCATGTCGATAAGCGTCCTGTTCTTCCTCTCTACCACACCGTTTTGCTGTGGTATGTAGGGAGCGGAGAACTCGTGCTTGATTCCTTCCTCCTCAAGGTACTCCTCCACTTGTAAGTTCTTGAACTCGGACCCGTTGTCGCTTCTTATCTTTTTCACCTTGAGCTCAAATTCGTTTTGAGCTCTCCTTAGAAAGCGCTTTAGGGTCCGTTGGGTTTCTGATTTATCCTGCAAAAAGAATACCCAAGTGAAGCAGGAAAAATCATCAACAATAACAAGACCATACTTACTTCCCCCGATGCTGAGGTAGGCGACAGGTCCGAAGAGGTCCATATGAAGTAGCTCTAGAGGTCTTGATGTGGTCATCACATTCTTGCTGTGATGAGTGCTTCCCATAGGGCTGGAAACGAGCCGAGCCGAGCTCGGCTCAGTACGGCTCGATGTCTGAACGAGCTCGGCTCGGCTCGGCTCGTCCATTACACGAGTTGGCGAAAGAGGCTCGGCTCGACATTGGCTCGCGAGCCAGCTTGGCTCGGCTCGCGAGCCATACTCTGTACTTTTTGTTGCATTATTTAGTGAATTAACATTATATAAATTTGAAATATAAAATCATCATTCAACATTATGAATAATTTAAATTATAAATTGTAATATATTCATCATTAAAGACTAAAAAATGAGCTATCATCCATAAAATTATCTAATATTCATTATTATTCTATAAATTGGTCATTTTTGCCTGGCTCGCGAGCCGGCTCGCGAGCTGGAACGAGCTGGCTCGGCTCGGCTCGCTGCAAAAACGAGCTTAGAGTAGGGGCTCGGCTCGGCTCGGTCGAGGCTCGCGAGCCGCTCCGAGCCAAGCCGAGCCGCTTCGAGCTCGAGCCGGCTCACGAGCCTCGAGCTTATTTTCCAGCCCTAGCTTCCCACCTGTTTACCTGCTTGACAAGCTGCACAAGGTCTATCTTTTTCAAAAAATACAATGGTTAGTCCTAACACATGTTCTCCCTTTCGAAGTTTATGAAGGTTCTTCATCCCAACATGTGCTAGACGGCGATGCCACAGCTAGCCCATGCTAGTCTTAGCAATTAAGCATGTATCTAGATCGGCCTCCTCTTTCGAAAAATCAACTAAGTAGAGTTTGCCGTCTAGTACACCCTTAAAAGCTAATGAACCATCACTCCTTCTAAAGACAGACATATCTACATTGGTAAATAGACAATTATAACCCATATTACATAGTTGACTGATAGACAATAAGTTGTACCCGCGATTCAACTAAGAACACATTGGATATGGAATGCTCGGATGAAATGGCTATCTTTCCTAGTCCTTTAACCTTGCCTTGGTTCCCATCTCCAAAGATGATCGAGTCCTGGGAATCCTTGTTCTTGACGTAGGAGGTGAACATCTTCTTCTCCCCCGTGATGTGGTTTGTGCATCCGCTGTCGATAATCCAGCTTGAGCCCCCGGATGCATAAACCTGCAAGGCAATTTACACTTGGGTTTTAGGTACCCAACTTTTGTTGGGTCCTACGAGGTTAGTTACAATAGCCTTTGGGACCCAAATGCAAGTCTTGTCTCCCTTGCATTTGACCCCCAACTTCCTAGCAACCACTTTTTCATTTTTACATATGAGTATAAAAGTAGTGTTGCACGCATGGAAAACAGTAGCAGATTCATTACGCATTTTCCTAGGTACATGATGCAAAACATGATTTTTCCTAGGCATATTTCTACCATGCACAAAAGTAGAGCTTGAAGCAATCATCACACGTGAATCATACGCATCATAACTCCTATTATAATGAGCATTCCTAGAAAATTTTCTATCATAAATGAAAGCATGATTCTTTTGATTACTACTAGCCATAGGGGCCTTCCCTTTCTCCTTGTTGGGAATGGGAGCCCTTTGGCTTGTCAAGTTCTTGGCTTCCTTTCGAAAGCCAAGTCCATCCTTAATTGAGGGGTGTCTACCAATTGTGTAGGCATCCCTAGCAAACTTTAATTTATCAAAATCTATCTTGCAAGTCTTAAGTTGAGCATTAAGACTTGCCACCTCATCAGTTAATTTAGAAATGGAAATTAAGTGTTCATCACAAGCATCAACATTAAAATCCTTGCATCTATTGCAAATTACAACATGTTCAACACATGAACTAGATTTATTTGCTTCCTCTAGCTTAGCATTTAAATCATCATTTACACTCTTTAAACTAGACATAATTTCATGGCAAGCACATAATTCAGAAGATAGCATTTCATTTCTTTTGATCTCTAAAGCAAGAGATTTTTGCACACTAACAAACTTATCATGCTCTTCATACAAAATATCCTCTTGCTTTTCTAAAAGTCTATCCTTTTCATTTAAGGCATCAATTAAACCATTAATTTTCTACTTTTGCTCTATCTAAACCCTTAAATAGTTCAGTATAATCTACTTCATCATCACTAGAATCATCATCGCTTGAAGTAGTATACTTAGGGGTTTCTCGAGCGCTTACCTTTTTCTCCTTTGCCATGAGGCAAGTGTGGCGCTCGTTGGGGAAGAGTGACGATTTGTTGAAGGCTGAGGCAGCAAGTCCTTCGTCGTCGGAGTCGGAAGAAGAGCAGTCTGAATCCCATTCTTTGCCAAGGTGCGCCTCGCCCTTCGCCTTCTTGTAAGCCTTCTTCTTCTCCCTCTTCCCACTCTTTTCTTGTTCCTGGTCATTAGCATTATTAGGACAATTTGCTATAAAGTGACCAGTCTTACCGCACTTGAAGCAGGAGCGCTTTCCCCCTTGTTTTGTTCTTGATGGGGTACTCCTTGCGTCCTTTAAGGGCGGTCTTGAAGCGCTTGATGATGAGGGCCATCTCATCTTTGTTTAGCCCGGCAGCCTCAACTTGTGCCACCTTGCTAGGTAGCGCCTCCTTGCTGCTTGTTGCCTTGAGCGCAACGGGCTATGGCTCGTAGATGGGCATTGGGCCATTTAGTGCATCATCAACATACCTTGCCTCCTTGACCATCATGCGCCCGCTCACAAATTTTCCGAGTATCTCCTCGGGCGTCATCTTTGTGTACCTAGGATTCTCACGGATGATGTTCACAAGATGAGGGTCAATAACAGTAAAAGACCTGAGCATAAGTCGGACGACGTCGTGGTTCGTCCATCTCGTGCTTCCATAGCTCCTAATCTTGTTGGCCAGGGTCTTGAGCCTGTTGTACGTTTGTGTTGGCTCCTCTCCCTGATCATTGCGAACCTTCCCAGCTCGCCTTCCACCAACTCCATTTTGGTGATCATGGTGGCGTTGTTTTCCTCATGTGATATTTTGAGGGTGTCCCAGATTTGCTTGACGTTGTCCAAGCCGCTCACCTTGTTGTATTCGTCCCTGCACAAGGATGCTAGCAAAATAGTGGTAGCTTGCATTCTTATGAATTTGCTCATTGATAAACACAGGGTTATCAGTACTGTCAAAATGCATTCCATTTTCAACTATCTCCCATATACTAGGATGGAGAGAAAATAAGTGACTACGCATTTCGTGACTCCAAAAAGCGTAGTCCTCTCCATCAAAATGTGGAGGTTTACCAAGAGGAATTGAAAGCAAATGAGCATTGGAATTAAAAGGAATATGAGAATAATCAAATGAATAATTTGAATTAACCGATTTCTTTTTCTCGTCGTCGTCGTCTCTTGGTGAAGAAGAAGATTCGTCGTTGTCGTAGTAGACGATCTTCTTGATGCGTCTCTTCTTCTTCCCGTCCTTCTTCTTGTGACTCGAGCCAGAGTCAGTGGGCTTGTCGTCCCTTGGCTCGTTGAAGATGGACTCCTTCTCCTTATCGTTGACCACCATCCCTTTCCCTTAGGATCCATCTCTTCGAGCGATTAGTCCCTTACGTGAAGAGAATAGCTCTGATACCAATTGAGAGCACCTAGAGGGGGGGTGAATAGGTGATCCTATAAAATTCAACACTAAATAGTCACAAGCTTGGTTATAAAGATGTTAGTGCAATAGAACCAAGTGGCTATGGAGCGAGCTCTTGCGAATCACAATAATCACAGAGAAAGACAACACACGAGACACAATGTTTTATCCCGTGGTTCGGCCAAGTATAACACTTGCCTACTTCCACGTTGTGGTGTCCCAATGGACGAGGGTTGCAATCAACCCCTTTCAAGTGATCCAATGATCAACTTGAATACCACAGTGTTCTTCTTTCTTAGACTTTCTCCCGTTTGCGAGAAATCTCCACAACTTGGAGCCTCTCGCCCTTACAATTGATGATCACAAAGAAGCACGAAAGTAAGGGAGGGGAGAGCAACACACAAGACTCAAAACGAGAGCACAATCACGCACACAAGTCACAACTCGAGCTCAAAACACAACGCAAGGAGTTCTCAACTCAAACGGAGCTCAAGTCACTATCTCAAAGAATCAAATGCGTGAGAATGGAGTCTTGGAGTCTTAGGATCTTTCTTGTAAGCTTGGGTGACTCCTCCATGCGCCTAGGTGTCCCTTTTATAGCCCCAAGGCAGCTAGGAGTCGTTGGAGATCAACAAGGAAGACCATTCTTGCCTTCTGTCGGGTGGCGCACCGGACAGTCCGGTGCGCCACCGGACAGTCACTATAGATGGTTCGGTTCGGATCTCCTTCCTTTTCTGGCACAGACGACCGTTGCACCTCGGCGTCGGTTGGTTTGGCGCACCGGACATTGTCTGGTGCACACCGGACAGTCCGGTGCCCCCTTCCGACCATTGGTGCGGGCCACGTGTCGCTCGCCGATTTCGCTGCCGACCGTTGCGTAGATGACCGTTGGCTCACCGGACAGTCCGGTGCACCACCGGACAGTCCGGTGAATTTTAGCCGTACGCCGTTGAACTTTTCCCGAGAGCGACGACTTCGCCGCCGACGACTCACCGGACAGTCCGGTGAATTATAGTCGTACGCCGCCGTCGAGTCCCGAGAGCGGCCTGTTCACCGAGACTGGCCTGGCGCACCGGACACTGTCCGGTGCACCCAGCCGAGCAGGAGTTGGCTGTACACAGCCAACTCTTTTCCAATTCCTTTTCTCCTGTTTCTAGCACTTAGACAAATATATTAGTACTCAAAACAATGTACTAAGTCTAGAAACGTACCTTGTAACATGATTTGCACTTCTTGATTGTTTGGCACATAATCAAATCACTCACTATGTGTTGGACACTTAATCACCAAAACATTATAGAAATGTCCCAAGGGCACATTTCCCTTTCAGTAACTTAACTAATATACACCTCAACATGTAGCTTGATGTCAATACTAGAGTAACAAATAAAGCCGGAGGTGTGATAGGCCACGAGGCGAGGTGGGGGTCAAGCCCTAGTCGTAGGCCTACAGGGCTGGCGACGTCAGGATGAAGTGGAGCACGCGCGTGACGTCGTGAGCGAGCTCGCACTGCGGGACTGTCCATGGCATGAACAAACCTAGCGAAGGCGTCCAAAGGATTCTCGGAGTACAGCGAAGATTCCCTCACGCGGAGCCCTAGTTGTAGCATGGGCAACGAGCCTAAAAGGGAAATGGGCTTAACCATTTTCTATAATCGATTTTGGTGTTTGACGTCCATCACAAACCATATGGACTAACTAGTTTTCCTAGTTGCTATTTTTCTCTTAGGTGTATAAAGTTCAACATAAACATACAAAGAAAAATACTTGAGGGAATTCTACAAAGTTTGGAGCATATAACAGTTGGTGCAGCCAATGGCGCACCGGACACTGTCCGATGCCTGGCCGAGGCACCTCACGAACTGGCCGCTCTCGGGTTTTCTCAGCACGTGTCTGCTATAATTCACCGGACTGTCCGATGAGACAACGGAGCAACGGTCAACTACGCCTAACAGTCGACTGCGCTGACTGCTCTACAGTCAGCGAAGCAAAAGTCAGAAGTCAGTCTACAAAGTCAGAATGCACCGGACTGTCCGATGCCTCAAGAGAACAGAAGACTTCAACGTTCAACCGCTCCAAACCCAACGGTCGGCTGACGTGGCACGCACCGGACAGTGAATAGTGCAGTGTCCAGTGCACCACCAGACTATCCGGTGTGCCCATCGACAGCAAAGTCAGCCAACGGCTAGGAAGTGGTTGGAAGCTATAAATACCCCCAACCACCTCCATTCAAGCTATCCAAGCATTGCAACTTCTCCATTCAATACTAGAGCAAAAGAATGCACTCCAAAGACACAATCAAAGCATCAAATCCTCTACAAGCTCCAAAACCAAATCAAGTGCTTAGTGACTTGAGAGAGGGTGACTTGTGTTTCTTTTGTTGCACTTGTTGCTTGGTTGCTTTCTTCTTCTCATTCTAAACTTCTCAAGTGTTTTGTAAAGCAAGCGGGAGACACCTAAGTGTGTGGTGATCCTTTTGGGGTCTTAGTGACCCGTGTGATTAAGAAGAAGCACTCGACCGGTCTAAGTGACTGATTGAGAGAGGGTAAGGGTTGGAATAGACTCGGCCTTTGTGGCCTCCTCAACGGGGAGTAGGTTCTTTTGGAACCGAACCTCGGGAAACAAATCATCGTGTTCATTTGTGTTGATCTTCATCACTCGATTTGTTTCTCCCCTCTCCTCTTTCTCTAAAGTTCCCTTGCTCATATTGTTTTGAGTTTGCTCCCATAGTTATCCGCAGTGGTTGAGCAACTCATATCAAGAGGAACTATCTTCCACACTCCGTATTCAAGATTATTTATTTCTATCCCTAACCTCGGGTGAAGTGCGTATTCAAAGTTTATAATTTTTAGGTTTCGCCTACACCCACCCTCTAAGCGACTTTCAATTGGTATCAAAGTCTGGTGCTTCATTAGAGTTTAACAACTCGAAGTGATGTCGGGAGAGCACGCCAAAAGAGAGATGGTGACCGGGGAAAAGCTCGAAGCTTTGGGAAAGAAGAACGAAGACTGGACTCCGTCAAAGGAGGCCGGTGACAAGCACAAGGAGCACAAGGAGGAATTCGCTGGCTCCATCAAGTCACATAGGAAGGGTAACAAGAAGAAAAAGAAAATGAAGAAGGTGGTGTACTACGAGACCGACTCTTCATCATCTTCCACCTCCGGCGCCGAATCCACATCTTTGAAGCGCCAAGAGCGCAAGAAGTATAGTAAGATGCCTCTTCGCTATCCTCGCATTCCTAAACACGCTCCTCTACTTCCCGTACCCCTAGGCAAACCATCATATTTTGATGGTGAAGATTATTGTATGTGGAGTGATAAAATGAGGCACCATCTAACCTCACTCCACAAAATCATATGAAATATTGTTGAGTTTGGAGCACAGGCACCACAGGTGGGCGACGAGGATTACGACTCCGATGAGGCCGCCCAAATAAGGCACTTAAATTTCCAAGTGAAAGGGAATTAGGCTTACACCTAGTTCCTAAATAATTTTGGTGGTTGAATAGCCCAACACAAATAATTGGACTAACTAGTTTGCTCTAGTGTATAAGTTATACAGGTGCCAAAGGTTCACACTTAGCCAATAAAAAGGACCAAGAATTGGGTTCGACAAAAGAGCAAAGAGACAACCGAAGGCACCTCTAGTCTGGCGCACCGGACATGTCCGGTGCACCAGAGGACTCCAAACTCAAACTTGTCACCTTCGGGAAATTCCAGAGGCAACTCCGCTATAATTCACCGGACTGTCCGGTGTACACCGGACATGTCCGGTGCTCCAAGGAAGAGCGGCCTCCGGAACTCGTCAGCCTCGGGAATTCACTTCGGCTGCTCTGCTATAATTCACCGGACATGTCCGGTGTGCACCGGACTGTCCGATGTAACAGCGGGGCAACGGCTATTTCGGCGCCAACGGCTACCTGTGACGCATTAAATGCGCGCCAGCGCGCGCAGAGGTTAGGCACGCCCATGCTGGCGCACCGGACACTCAACAGTACATGTCCGGTGCGCCACCGGACATCCAGGCGGGCCCAGAAGACAGAGCTCCAACGGTCGAATCCCAACGGCTTTGGTGACGTGGCTGTCGCACCGGATTTGTCCGGTGTGCACCGGACTGTCCGGTGCACCATCGAACAGACAGCCTCACCAAACGGCTAGTTTGGTGGTTGGGGCTATAAATACCCCCAACCACCCACCATTCATTGCATCCAAGTTTTCACACTTCCAACCACTGACAAGAGCTAGGCATTCAATTCTAGACACACTCAAGAGATCAAATCCTCTCCCAAATTCCATACAAAGCTTTAGTGACTAGTGAGAGAGATTTGCTTGTGTTCTTTCGAGCTCTTGCGCTTGGATTGCTTTCTTCTTTCTTGATTCTTTCATTGCGATCAAACTCACTTGTAATTGAGGCAAGAGACACCAATCTTGTGGTGGTCCTTGTGGGAACTTTGTGTTCCAAGTGATTGAGAAGAGCAAGCTCACTCGGTCCGAGGGACCGTTTGAGAGAGGGTAAGGGTTGAAAGAGACCCGGCCTTTGTGGCCTCCTCAACGGGGAGTAGGTTTGCGAGAACCGAACCTCGGTAAAACAAATCCGCGTGTCACACTCCTTATTCGCTTGCGATTTGTTTTGCGCCCTCTCTCGCGGACTCGACTATATTTCTAACGTTAACCCGGCTTGTAGCTGTGTTTATATTTGTAAATTTCAGTTTCGCCCTATTCACCCCCCTCTAGGCGACTTTTAATTGGTATCGGAGCTCGGTGCTTCATTAGAGCCTAACCGCTCGAAGTGATGTCGGGAGATCACACCAAGGGGAGATGGAGACCGGTGACAAGCCCACTACGAGCCACGGGAGCACTTCATCGGAAGAGTCCCGCACCAAGAGGAAGGAGAAGAAGAAGGACTCCTCCAAACGTAAGGAGAAAAGATCTTCTTCTTCTCACCACAAGGAGAAGGAGAAATCTTCTTCCCACAAGTCGCATCGGAAAGGCGACAAGCACAAGAGGATGAGGAAGGTGGTCTACTACGAGACCGACACTTCATCAACATCTACCTCCGACTCCGATGTGCCGTCCGTAACTTCTAAGCGCCAAGAGCGCAAGAAGTTTAGTAAGATCCCCTTACACTATCCTCGTACATCTAGACATACTCCATTACTTTCCGTTCCATTAGGCAACCGCCAACTTTTGATGGCAAAGATTATGCTAGGTGGAGTGATTTAATGAAATTTCATCTAACCTCACTGCACAAAAGTATATGGAATGTTGTTGAGTTTGGAGCACAGGTACCATCCATAGGGGATGAGGATTATGATACGGACGAGGTGGCCCAAATCGAGCACTTCAACTCTCAAGCTACAACCATACTCCTCGCCTCTCTAAGTAAGGAGGAATACAACAAGGTGTAAGGGTTGAAGAATGCAAAGGAGATTTGGGACCTACTCAAGACCGCGCACGAGGGTGATGAACTCACCAAGATCACCAAGCGGGAAACGATCGAGGGGGAGCTCGGTCGCTTCCGTCTTCGCCAAGGGGAGGAGCCACAAGATATGTACAACCGGCTCAAAACCTTGGTGAATCAAGTGCGCAACCTCGGAGTAAGAAGTGGGACGACCAGAGGTGGTTAAGGTTATTCTAAGATCTCTCATTTTCCTTAACCCCACTCAAGTTCAATTAATTCATGGTAATCCTAGATACACACTAATGACTCCCAAGGAAGTAATTGGGAATTTTATGAGCTTTGAATGTATGATTAAAGGCTCAAAGAAGATCAACGAGCTTGATGAACCTCCACGTCCGAAGCACAACCGGTGGCATTCAAGGCGACGGAGGAGAAGAAGGAGGAGTCTACATCGAGTAGACAACCAATTGACGCCTCCAAGCTCGACAATGAGGAGATGGCTTTAATCATCAAAAGCTTTCGCCAAATCCTCAAGCAACGGAGGGGGAAGGACTACAAACCCCGCTCCAAGAAAGTGTGCTACAAATGTGGTAAGCCCGGTCATTTTATGGCAAAATGTCCTATGTCTAGTGACAATGACAGGGGCGACGACAAGAAGGGAAAGAGGAGAGAAAAGAAGAAGTCCTACAAGAAGAAGGGTGGCGATGCCCATGTTTGCCGGGAGTGGGACTCCGACGAGAGCTCCACCGAGTCCTCCTCCGACGAGGACGCCGCCAACATCGCCGTCACCAAGGGACTCCTCTTCCCCAACATCGGCCACAAGTGCCTCATGGCAAAGGACGGCAAAAGGAAGAAGGTTAAATCTAAATCCTCCACTAAATATGAATCCTCTAGTGATGATAATGATAGTGATGAGAAAAAATAATTTGCGTACCCTTTTTGCCGACCTAAACATGCAACAAAAAGAAAAATTAAATGAATTAATTAGTGCCATCCATGAGAAGGATGATCTCTTGGACTCTCAAGAGGACTTCCTAATCAAGGAAAATAAAAAGCATGTTAAGGTTAAAAATGCTTATGCTCTACAAGTTGAAAAATGTGAAAAATTGTCTAGTGAGCTAAGCACTTGCCATGAGACCATTGATAACCTTAGAAATGAAAATGCTAGTTTAATTGCTAAGGTTGATTCTCATGTATGTGATGTTTCAATTCCCAATCTTAGAAATGATAATGATGATTTGCTTGCTAAGATTGAAGAATTAAATATCTCTCTTGCTAGCCTTAGGATTGAAAATGAAAAATTAATTGCTAAGGCTAAAGATTTTGATGTTTGCAATGTTACTATTTCTAACCTTAGAAATGAGAATGATATACTACATGCTAAGGTTGTAGAATTAAAATCTTGCAAACCCTCTACATCTACCGTTGAGCACACTTCTATTTGTACTAGATGTAGATGTTGACATTAATGCTATTCATGATCACATGGCCTTAATTAAACAATAAAATGATCATATAGCAATATTAGATGCTAAAATTGCCGAGCATAACTTAGAAAATGAAAAATTTAAATTTGCTAGAAGTATGCTCTATAATGGGAGACGCCCTGGCATCAAGGATGGCATTGGCTTCCAAAGGGGAGACAATGTCAAACTTAATGCCCCTCCTAAAAATTTGTCTAACTTTGTTAAGGGCAAGGCTCCCATGCCTCAGGATAACGAGGGTTACATTTTGTACCCTGCTGGTTATCCCGAGAGCAAAATTAGGAGAACTCATTCTAGGAAGTCTCACTCTGGCCCTAACTATGCTTTTATGTATAAGGGTGAGACATCTAGCTCTAGGCAACCAACCCATGCTAAGTTGCCTAGAAAGAAAACTCCTAGTGCATCAAATGATCATGCTATTTCAATCAAAACTTTTGATGCATCATATGTGCTTACTAACAAATCCGGCAAGGTAGTTGCCAAGTTTGTTGGGGGCAAACACAAGGGCTCCAAGACTTATGTTTGGGTACCCAAAGTTCTTGTTTCTAATGCCAAAGGACCCAAAACCGTTTGGGTACCTAAAGTCAAGAACTAAAATTGTTTTGTAGGTTTATGCATCCGGGGGCTCAAGTTGGATACTCGACAGCGGGTGCACAAACCACATGACAGGGGAGAAGAAGATGTTCTCCTCATATGAGAAAAACCAAGATCCCCAACGAGCTATCACATTCGGGGATAGAAATCAAGGTTTGGTCAAAGGATTGGGTAAAATTGCTATATCACCTGACCATACTATTTCCAATGTTTTTCTTGTAGATTCTTTAGATTACAATTTGCTTTCCGTTTCACAACTATGTCAAATGGGCTACAACTGTCTATTTACTGATGTAGGTGTCACTGTCTTTAGAAGAAGTGATGATTCAATAGCATTTAAGGGAGTGTTAGAGGGTCAGTTATACTTGGTAGATTTTGATAGAGCTGAACTCGACACTTGCTTGGTTGCTAAGACTAACATGGGTTGGCTCTGGCACCGCCGACTAGCTCATGTTGGAATGGAGAATCTTCATAAGCTTCTAAAGGGAGAACACATTTTAGGACTAACAAATGTTCATTTTGAGAAAGACAGGATTTGTAGCGCATGCCAAGCCGGGAAGCAAGTTGGCACTCATCATCTACACAAGAACATCATGACGAGTGACAGGCCACTGGAGCTCCTACACATGGATTTATTCGGCCTGATCGCTTACATAAGCATCGGCGGAGTAAGTACTGTCTAGTTATTGTGGATGATTATTCTCGCTTCACTTGGGTGTTCTTTTTGCAGGAAAAATCTCATACCCAAGAGACCTTAAAGGGATTCTTGAGACGGGCTCAAAATGAGTTCGCCTTAAGGATCAAGAAAATTAGAAGCGACAATGGGACGGAGTTCAAGAGCTCACAAATAGAAGGCTTCCTTGAGGAAGAGGGCATCAAGCATGAGTTCTCTTCTCCCTACACCCCACAACAAAATGGTGTAGTGGAGAGGAAGAATCGAACTCTATTGGACATGGCAAGAACCATGCTTGATGAGTACAAGACACCGGATCGGTTTTGGGCCGAGGCGGTCAACACCGCCTGCTACGCCATCAACCGGTTATATCTACACCGAATCCTCAAGAAGACATCCTATGAACTCCTAACCGGTAAAAAGCCCAATATTTCATATTTTAGAGTTTTTGGTAGCAAATGCTTTATTCTTGTTAAAAGAGGTAGAAAATCTAAATTTTCTCCTAAAACTGTAGAAGGCTTTTACTAGGATATGACTCAAACACAAGGGCATATAGAGTCTTTAACAAGTCCTCAGGACTAGTTGAAGTCTCTTGTGACGTTGTGTTTGATGAGACTCTCAAGTAGAGCAAGTTGATCTTGATGAGATAGGTGAAGAGCAGGCTCCGTGCATCGCGCTAAGGAACATGTCCATTGGGGATGTGTGTCCTAAGGAATCCGAAGAGCCTCCAAATGTATAAGATCAACCATCTTCCTCCACGCAAGCATCTCCACCAACTCAAAATGAGGACGAGGCTCAAGTTGATGAAGGAAAAGATCAAAGAGATGAGCCACCTCAAGATGACGACAATGATCAAGGGGGAGATGCAAATGATCAAGTCAAGGAGGATAAACAACCAAGGCCGCCACACCCAAGAGTCCACCAAGTAATACAACGAGGTCACCCCGTCGACACCATCCTCGGCGATATTCATAAGGGGGTAACTACTCGGTCTCGTGTTGCACATTTTTGTGAGCATTACTCTTTTGTTTCCTCTATTGAGCCACACAGGGTAAGGAAGCGCTCCAAGATTCGGATTGGGTGATGGCGATGCAAGAGGAGCTCAACAATTTCACGAGGAACGAGGTATGGCATTTAGTTCCGCGTCCTAACCAAAATGTTGTAGGAACCAAGTGGGTCTTCCGCAAAGCAAGAAGAGCATGGTGTGGTGACAAGGAACAAAGCTCGACTCGTGGCCAAAGGGTATTCACAAGTCGAAGGTTTGGATTTTGGTGAAACCTATGCACCCGTAGCTAGGCTTGAGTCAATTCGTATATTATTGGCCTATGCTACTTACCATGGCTTCAAGCTTTACCAAATGGACGTGAAGAGTGCTTTCCTCAACGGACCAACAGGAGGAGGTCTATGTTGAGCAACCTCCCGGCTTTGAAGACAGTGAGTGTCCTAACCATGTCTATAGGCTCTCTAAGGCGCTTTATGGGCTCAAGCAAGCCCCAAGAGCATGATATGAATGCCTTAGAGATTTCCTTATTGCTAATGGCTTCAAAGTCGGCAAGGCCGATCCTACTTTATTCACTAAAACTCTTGACAATGATTTGTTTGTATGCCAAATTTATGTTGATGATTATATTTGGGTCTACTAACGAATCTACATGTGAAGAATTTAGTAGGATCATGACACAAAAATTCGAGATGTCTATGACTGGGGAGTTGAAGTATTTTCTAGGATTCCAAGTCAAGCAACTCCAAGAGGGCACCTTCATCTGCCAACGAAGTACACTCAAGACTTCTAACCAAGTTTGGAATGAAGGATGCCAAGCCCATCAAGACACCCATGGGAACCAATGGGCATCTCGACCTCGACACGGGAGGTAAATCCGTCGATCAAAAGGTATATCGGTCGATGATTGGTTCATTGCTTTATTTATGTGCATCTCGACCGGACATTATGCTTTCCGTATGCATGTGTGCAAGATTCCAAGCCGACCCTAAGGAATCACACCTTACGGCCGCAAAACGAATCTTGAGATATTGGCTTATATTCCTAAGTTTGGGCTTTGGTACCCTCGGGGATCCACATTTGATTTGATTGGTTATTCGGATGCCGATTGGGCGGGGTGTAAGATTAATAGGAAGAGCACATCGGGGACTTGCCAGTTCTTGGGAAGATCCTTGGTGTCTTGGGCTTCAAAGAAGCAAAATTCAGTCGCTCTTTCTACCGCCGAAGCCGAGTATATTGCCGCAGGCCATTGTTGCGCGCAATTGCTTTGGATGAGGCAAACCCTGCGGGACTATGGTTACAAATTAACCAAAGTTCCTCTTCTATGTGATAATGAGAGTGCAATCCGCATGGCGGATAATCCCGTTGAGCATAGCCGCACTAAACACATAGCCATTCGGTATCATTTTCTTAGGGATCACCAACAAAAGGGGATATCGAGATTTCATACATTAACACTAAAGATCAATTAGCCGATATCTTTACCAAGCCTCTTGATGAACAAACTTTTACCAAACTTAGGCATGAGCTCAATATTCTTGATTCTAGGAATTTCTTTTGCTAAACTTGCACACGTAGCTCATAAGTATACCGTTGATCATGTCTCTTTTATATATGCTATGACTAATGTGTTTTCAAGTGTATTTCAAACCAAGTCATAGGTATATTGAAAGGTAATTGGAGTCTTCGGCGAAGACAAAGGCTTCCACTCCACTCTACTACTCATCCTTCGCCGTCGCTCCGCCTCACTCTCCGTCTTTGGTATAATCTTCACTCATATGTTTTATTTGCCAAAGGAGAAAATAGTTAGGAAAGGGCTTATATCTCACTCAAGTATCCGTTTTTGGCGATTCATGCCAAAGGGAGAAAGTATGAGCCCAAAGCAAAAGGACCGCACCACCACCCTAATTTTAAAATTAATGGTTTTCAATTAGAAAAATTTCAAATTGGTATCTCTTTGTGTTCTAAAGGGGGAGCAAGTAGTATTTTCAAAACTTGATATCTTAAAACTCCCTTGAACACTAAGAGGAAATTTATTTGAGGGGGAGTTTTGTTTAGTCAAAGGAAAAGCATTTAAAACAAAGGGAGAAAATTTCAAATTTGAAAATGTTTCGCAAAATCTTATTCATTTACCTTTGACTATCTTGCAAAAGGACTTTGAAAAGAATTTACAAAAGGATTTGCAAAAACAAAACATATGGTGCAAATGTGGTCCAATATGTTAAAAATAAAAGAAACAATCCATGCATATCTTGTAAGTATTTATATTGGCTCAATTCCAAGCAACCTTTGCACTTACATTATGCAAACTAGTTTAATTATGCACTTTTACATTTGCTTTGGTTTGTGTTGGCATCAATCACCAAAAAGGGGGAGATTGAAAGGGAATTAGGCTTACACCTAGTTCCTAAATAATTTTGGTAGTTGAATTGCGCAACACAAATAATTGGACTAACTAGTTTGCTCTAGTGTATAAGTTATACAGGTGCCAAAGGTTCACACTTAGCCAATAAAAAGGACCAAGAATTGGGTTCGACAAAAGAGCAAAGGGACAACCGAAGGCACCTCTGGTCTGGCGCACCGGACTGTCCGGTGTGCCACCGGACATGTCCGGTGCACCAGAGGACTCCAAACTCAAACTTGTCACCTTCGGGAAATTCCAGAGGCAACTCCGCTATAATTCACCGGACTGTCCGGTGTACACCGGACATGTCCGGTGCTCCAAGGAAGAGCGGCCTCCGGAACTCGCCAGCCTCGGAATTCACTTCGGCTGCTCCGCTATAATTCACCGGACATGTCCGATGTGCACCGGACTGTCCGGTGTAACAGCGGGGCAACGGCTATTTCGGTGCCAACGGCTACCTGCGACGCATTAAATGCGCGACAGCGCGCGCAGAGGTCAGGCACGCCCATGCTGGCGCACCGGACACTCAACAGTACATGCCTGGTGCGCCACCGGACATCCAGGCGGGCCCAGAAGACAGAGCTCCAACGGTCGAATCCCAACGGCTTTGGTGACGTGGCTGTCGCACGGACATGTCCGGTGTGCACCGGACTGTCCGGTGCACCATCGAACAGACAGCCTCACCAACGGCTAGTTTGGTGGTTGGGGCTATAAATACCCCAACCACCCACCATTCATTGCATCCAAGTTTTCACACTTCCAACCACTTACAAGAGCTAGGCATTCAATTCTAGACACACTCAAGAGATCAAATCCTCTCCCAAATTCCATACAAAGCTTTAGTGACTAGTGAGAGAGATTTGCTTGTGTTCTTTCGAGCTCTTGCGCTTGGATTGCTTTCTTCTTTCTTGATTCTTTCATTGCGATCAAACTCACTTGTAATTGAGGCAAGAGACACCAATCTTGTGGTGGTCCTTGTGGGAACTTTGTGTTCCAAGTGATTGAGAAGAGCAAGCTCACTCGGTCCGAGGGACCGTTTGAGAGAGGGTAAGGGTTGAAAGAGACCCGGCCTTTGTGGCCTCCTCAACGGGGAGTAGGTTTGCGAGAACCGAACCTCGGTAAAACAAATCCGCGTGTCACACTCCTTATTCGCTTGCGATTTGTTTTGCGCCTCTCTCGCGGACTCGACTATATTTCTAACGTTAACCCGGCTCGTAGCTGTGTTTATATTTGTAAATTTCAGTTTCGCCCTATTCACCCCCCCTCTAGGCGA
This sequence comes from Zea luxurians, assembly GCA_029449295.1. Taxonomy (NCBI): domain Eukaryota; kingdom Viridiplantae; phylum Streptophyta; class Magnoliopsida; order Poales; family Poaceae; genus Zea; species Zea luxurians. The sequence goes on from JAOPSE010002962.1 coordinate 45,805, forward strand.
CTTTCACCAAGCCACCTCTATACTCCTCGCCTCCTTGTGTCGAGAGGAGTATAACAAGGTGCAAGGGTTGAAGAATGCCAAAGAAATTTGGGATGTCCTCAAGACGGCACATGAAGGGGACAAGGTGACCAAGATCACCAAGCGTGAAACGATCAAGGGAGAACTCGGTCGATTCGTCCTCAACAAAAGAGAGGAGCCACAAGCAATATACAACCGGCTCAAGACAATGGTCAACCAATTCCGCAACCTCGAGAGCTCCAATTGGGATGACCATAAAATAGTCAAGGTTATTCTTAGATCTCTTGTTTTTCGTAATCCCACTCAAGTGCACCCTAGCATTGTTCACCCTTTAGGGGGTGCTGCTGCAGTGCATACAGGTGCACTATTGCTCCTAAAGGGGAGGGGCTACAGTGCTAAGGGCACCATTGCACCTAGTCTGATAGAGATTATTTTAGGGTGTGCTTGGTTTAGCTTTCTGAACTAGATTTGCTAAGAAATATAGATTCTCAATTAAACGGGTACAACAACCGGATCTATAGTGGAAAAATATGTCAAGTAACAACTATGTCACCGGTTAGGCAAAACTAGCTAATTGCAGTTAATAGTTAGCTAGCTAATATTGCTATAAACTATTCGTTAGCTAACTATTAGCAACTAATGAATTTAAACATAGCGTAAATAACTCTAGAAACATCTGTAAACAACATATAAAACTCTTGATAGTTTTTTTTCTAAGGAGTAAGTAAAGTTGAGGGAACAATGCAAAAGACACGCAGGAACCCTGGCGGTTTGATGCAAATATGTTTTTTCCTTTTTTTCAACACATTGAAAAATGTATTAGCCTCTTTCCAAACGCTCACATGCGGGTGCGGGGTATCGATGCGTCCAACGGTGCCCTGTATACGGTTCATGTATGTAGGGGATCTCCCCCTATATAAGGAGAACATATGTTTTTTTATTTTTAATCACACCAATATTAACTATGTTTAAGCCTCGTATGGTAATAATTTGTATTAGAGTAGTATTGTAGAGTTTTTAAAATTTTGAAAAAATAATAAATATATGTTAATTGATTGAGTTATAGATGTTCTGTTTGGAAGTGTAGTATTTTTGCAGTTTTGAAATAATATTATGATATTTGATGATACTATAGTATTAGAACTCAAAAGTTATTTGGTTTGTTCAGATAAAACAGTTTTAAATACCACGGTTTACCTAAAACCGTGGTATTTTTGGAGTTTTCGAAACTCTACTCATCACCTCAGGTTTCTTCTGTTCTCTCTAAATATACTTTGTTTTTCCAGTGGAACTAAACAGATCTTGGTTTTAAGCAATATGACATCTCAAAAGTATAGTATTTCAAAACTACATTTCTAAACAGGCCCTTATAGTATACAGGGAGAACGGACTATATGTATGAGAAGAATCTTATAGAGGGAAATAGTAAATTACAAGTGTATAGTAAATTATAAGTATAGATAATAGATAATAGATAATGGGAGATGTATAAGGAGAACGTTATTCGAATTAAGTTAGAATAGTTATACTATACAAAAGATGCGCTTCCGGCCTAAAGGTCTCCATAATAATTATAGCTACGAACTGAACCATCCTAATGTACCAACTTCAAATTTGGTATTGTATAAAATAGCAGACAAGCGAGATAAACAATGACACGTGAAACTACGAAATGGGTTTACCGGATCCAAATGCTTTCAGAGCGACAATAAATTGTATCCTGAGAAACAAAAAGACACCCGCGCTGACTGAAGGGACTGAAAATAAACGCAACAGAAATCTTGAGGACTAGTTTGAGAGTCTAAAAATTAGAGAAGCTTTGAGCATCTCCAAAAGTTCCCTATAAAATGACTCCTTAAAATCAGTGTTGACGCCTTTTCAGAGCGTCAAATACTCAACAAGAACCGTGGCGGTGCTCTCTGGTCAGGCGTGGACGGTCCGCGGCCTGGCGCGAGGCTAGGGTTCCCTGCCTGACGGCCAGACGGTCCGCGCGTGCGCAGAGGCGGCGCAGGATCACCGGCGGCGTCTGGATCTCACTCCCGGGAGGGACCCCGTCGGGAGGAGAGATCCTAGGAGTTGTCTAGGCTCGGGTAGACCGACCTAGACTCCTCTAATCGACGTAGAGTCGAAGAGAAGCGGAAGATTTAAGGATCGGAAGACTAAACCTAAACTAGACTAGAACTACTCCTAGGATAAAATGTAAATTGTATTGATTGAAGGTTCGATTCGTTCCTCAAATCGGACGTATACCTCTCTATTTATAGAGGAGGGGGGCTGGACCCGTTACAAACAAATTTCCGAGTTTATCCCGAGATTCTCGCCAACAAACATAGCAAGAAACTCGGAACCCTAATCTGTTCTGCGCCTGCGCGGACCATCCGGCCCACAGGCGCGGACTGTCCGGACCGCGGACCGTCCGGCCCTAGGGCCACCGTCCGACCTTCTCATTTTGGTGCCCAACATATGCTCTCCTACCTTTTGGTGAAGCTGAGCAAACCAAAAGTATTTAACTCGATGTGATTACATCGGTTTTCTTAACCATCTTGCCACATACTAGGATGGTATTGCTTGAGGAAACGCCCATTCAAAGCCTTAGGTAAATCCTTGCCTTGTAATGTTTGTAGTAAATAGGCGTTACCAGACATTACCTGTTTTACTTTATAAGGACCCTCCCAGCTTGGCGACTGTGGGGGACATATATCCCCCGGGTCCACTGGAAGGATAAAAGACCTCACGAAAGGCCCGAGAGCCTAATAAATCGTAAGGTCACTCCTTCATGGGCCTGGGGAGGAACAATCAGTAAAGCAGATCGACGCAAGGCCGGGTCGGTGCAAGCCCGGATGGCTCCATGACGTCGAGCAAGTGACCGCAACAGAAGATCCGACCTTCCCGCGCTGGAGCCCCGTACGAAGGAACCGGGCGAGGATAAGTCGGTAGAATCATAGGAAGATAGACAAAAACGGTTCACTATTTTTTAGGTGCACATTGTTATCATATCCATATGTATTGCCTCACGGTCGAATATATAAGGCCTAGGGGGGCACCCCTTCAGAACGATCGATCCCATTATTACTCAGCCATCCACCTCATCTCTCTACGCTCTAACTTCAAAGAGCCCCTTGTAACCCATTACACAAAGCATACTCGCCAGGACATAGGGTGTTACGCATTTCAAATCGGCCCGAACCTGTAAACACTGTCCATTGTTCCTCGTGCATCTGGCACGAACCATTTAGCTACAGTTGCCGACACCGTCCTACTCCTAAAAACACTTGAGGGGCAACCCCGGGTGTGCGGTCGGACCCAAAACACCGACAGCTAGCGCGCCAGGTAGGGGGTGTGTCGACGATCTAAGCTAGCTTAATGGCGATCACCTTCCACCGCAAGATCACCCTCTGTCCGGATCCATGTTTTGCTTTGGAACGATCTCATCCATAGCAGATGAAGAGTGAACTCTACACCGCATCGCCGATCCGCCAAAGAAGAAGTCCACTCCAACACGCTCCGAAAATGTCGGGGTGAGGAAGGAAAAAGCACAACCTCCGGCGCTCCGAAAAAAGATCGCCTTCGGCAAGCCAGGGGCCGAGGGCCCGCTGACCCGAAGAACTCCACTGTCCACTTCCCCGACGAAAGAATGGACGCAAATCGCAAGAAAGAAGGAGGCAAACAAGACCAGGAGGAAGCAAGTTGTTCTTTCCGTTCCTCTGCAAAGGAGAACGGAAAGAAGATCGCCACGACCGCTGCACCATTCTACCCCGACGTCCTCTTCATCGGGAGAGTGGAGTCGCCCCCCGTCTCCGACGACGAACCGACCGCGCCCGGAGAAGAACCACCTCAGCGGGAATCCCGCCGACGGAGAAACCGGCGCTGGAATATTCGGCGACACCACGAGGCCGGAGAACGGGATCCGGAGCAACCTGTTTCGCGGGACGAGGTCTCGGAGATAGGGGAAACTCCGGAGGAACGCGTCTTCAGAGAACGAAGGAATTCCCACCGACGTGATCGCCGACGAGCTCAGGAACAAGCCGAGCAAGACGCGAGACAGCGCCGGGAAAATCCACTCTTCGGGCGCAACCTGAATCCCGACTTCGCCCGAGCCATGAACACGCCGAGTGAAGTTGGAGGGGTACTAGCTCGGATAGCTGATGGACTCCCTCGGACTCCCGACGCCGAGGGCTATCGACAGCTGTTCACCCAGACAGCCAACCATCTTCTACCGCTCGCTCACCCGCCGAACGATCTACGACACGCCATCAACAGTCGCCGGGACGTGCGAAGCTCCATCAACGCTTCGCGTGAATGACGGCATGAGAACGAGATCCGTCGCCGGGAGGAGTACGACAGGGATCATGGCGTCCCAGCTTGGAGTCAGGCAACCAGAACCGAGTCAGCAACAGCCTCGACTGGCGGGACTACCCGGGGACGGACATCATCCCCGACGACAGGAGGACGCGTGTGGAGTGACAGCCCTTACTCCACGCCTTAGGGCCATTCAGTGGCCCCCTAACTTCAAGGTATCCAATGTCGACAAATATGAACCTAAGCAGGATCCAGGAGGCTGGCTGGCCGTCTACACCACTGCCGCCCGAGCCGCCGGAGCATCCGAGGACGTGATGACTGCGTACTTACCCATTGTCCTCGGGCAAGACGCACTGCAATGGCTGCGACATCTACCTCGACACTGCATCGACGACTGGAGCGACTTCAGTCGATGCTTCACCGCCAATTTTCAGTCCCTCTCCGACAAACCAGCGCAACCATGGGACCTCAAATCCATCAAGCGCCGGGGGACGAAACTCTCCGGTCGTACCTCAAAAGGTTCCAGACCATGAGAAATCGTATCCCCGAGGTCACGGAGGCGGCCGTGATCGAGGACTTCTACAGAGGATCCAACGACTCGGCCTTCGTCTGAGCCATACTGCAGAAAGAGCCGACTACCTCCGAACAGCTGTTCCGGGAAGCCGACTGTTGGGGCGAAGGCGAAGACGCCACCCTTCGCTCGAGGCCTTCGCCGTACTCGCTGCACCAACGGTGACAAGACAGCGGGCAGAATTACCCTTCGTCTCATACGCTGCCGAATGAAGACCTGTGACGAGGTCGTCTCATCCTGCGACCTCGTCCAGAATGGAGGCCCACGAGTGATCCGACCCATTGTAACAGGCCCTGCGTGGCCGTTGCGCGTTACGGGCCTAATTTGTAAAGGCCTCCCTATAATTACGGTCTGTAACCCCGCTTTATGGGAATATTCCGGGGATAACCTAGGTGTCTGAGGGCACATGCGTCCTTAACACGGACGCTGGGCACCCGGACACCTATAAATACCCCCGCACAGTGCCCTTGAGAGGCTAGATTAACAGAGCTATTGCCATCACGTGCAGAAACCCTGCTTGCGTTACTACACCTCCCCGTTGGATCAACTTGCGCCAGTGAGCAAGTTCCAACATTTGGCGCCCACCGTGGGTGCTACGAAACAACCACCCGCGATGGCACCCAAGAAAGCTAGCTCGAAGGCTGACGAGGCTGCGAAGGCAGCACTGCTGGCCGCAAAAAAAGGGCAAGGCCCTCGCACTCACCCACTCCACCCACCAAGAGGCTACTGAAGACAACGCTCACCGCACCTGCGAAGACGACGCTCACCGCACCTGCAGCCCTGAAGGACAGCCGCAACCTCCCCCAGACTTCGCTCCACCAGAGGGCACGGGCTTCACCGAGGACGGCGAAGTCATCGGTGTCTCCGCAGAAGAACAGCTACAGCTGCGCGCCCTGCGCATCAAGAACCGCAATCTCCAGAAGCAAAAAGAGATACTTGAGGCCAAGCGCCAACGTGTGTCTGCACAAGCCAAGGTGCGGCAAATGATACGAGACGAAAAGCAGAAGGCCCAGGAGCTCGAACAAGAGATCGCGCTAATGCAGCGCGAAGGCCACTTCGGCCTGCAACAAGGGCCACCCCTGCAATAGCGCGCACAAGTCGAAGACCTGCACTTTCCCTACCGCGACCGCGCCATCCCACACGCCGCGCCATTCCAAGGGGTCAACTACCTCGACGAGCGAAGTCCCCTGGCGCCACACCTGCAAGTGACACCCTGGCCTGCCAACTTCCGGGCAGGGACCTATCCCAAGTACAACGGCAGCACTGACCCAGCACAGTACATCATGAGTTATCAGGTCGCCGTTGCATCTTCCGGTGGGGACGACGCCACGATGGCCAAGTCTTTCATCATCGCCCTCGAGGGCCCGGCTCTCACCTGGTTCACCCGGTTGCCACCGCTGTCCATCGACTCCTGGAGAAGCCTCCGGGACAAATTCCTGCTCAATTTCCAAGGGTACCACCGGACACCGACGCCTTGGCCGAACTCTCACTCTGCAAGCAGCTGGAGAAAGAGACTCTACGGGAGTATTACCGCAAGTTTCTAACACTCAAGTCACAGCTGCCCTCGGTCGATGACCAGATTGCCATCCACTACGCCATCAGTGGCCTTCGCGCCGGCGTCCTTTACAGCCACTGCATCAGAGATCCGCCCAAGAACCTCCAGGAATTATATCAGCTATTTGAAAAACGCCAAATCCGAAGAGCTCCACCAGCGCAAAGTTGAGTCTCAGAGGAAACCCAAAGATGCTCCACAGTCCAGCCGCACGTGGACGAGAACTCCGTAGCCAGACTCCGGTCGAGACGGCCGCAATCAGCAGCAGGTGCACAACATTGCCAACCAGCACCCCGCTGGTGATGCCCCTCACCGCTAGGAATATCCCCCCAGGGCCGCGGAAATGGAACTCGCGGTAGGGGCCGGGGACGCGCGCAGCCGCCACACCGATTCTACTGTCTTTTCCACGGCGAAGACTGCGCCCACCAAACCAAAGACTGCCCAGAGACGAAGGCCACTAGAGACAGGATGGCACGGGCGCAACCGGCCGACAACCCTAGAGTTGTCGTGCACACTTATCAGCAACACCCTCCACCATACATCCACGCCCCTGCCCCGCATCCACCGCACCACGCATACCAACACCACCAGGAAGTACAAATCGTACCTCCCCCACCCCCACCTCCACACCAGCAACAACAAAACATCAACAACCCCCACGCCCCAAAGCAAGAAGACTTCGCCGATCAGCCGTATCGCGGAGTCATTCATATGATCACTGGGGGGTCCAGCACCGACTTCGACACAAAGCGGCAGAAGCGGGACCACTACCGCAGCATCAACCACGTCGCCATCACCGGTCCAGTCGTACAGACGAAGTGGTCCCATGTACCGCTAACCTTCGACGCCCGAGACGTCGACCTGCACAGCGCCCCCCACATCGACGCCATGGTTATCAACTGCAGCGTGGCAGGCTGGGACCTACACAAAGTCCTAGTCGACAATGGCAGTCAAGCAGACATCATTTTCCTCCACGCCTTCGACCGCATGGGCACAAGCCACAGCCTGCTCAAGCCTTCGGACAACCCGTTGTATGGCTTCGGCGGCAAGGGCACTTTTCTTGTCGGCAAAATAGAGTTGCCTCTCTCCTTCGGTGTAGCACCCAATGCCCGAAGTGAGCAAATAACCTTTGACATCGTCGATATGGTGTATCCGTACAACGCCATCATGGGCCGGGGCTCCATCAACAAGTTTGAGGCAGCCATTCACGGATTGTACCTGTGCATGAAGATACCAGGTCCGTTAGGCGCCATCACGGTCTACGGCAATCAGCAGACTGCGCGCAATATAGAGCGGGACTTCGTCCCCGGGCAAAGAAATGTTCACTGCCTCACAGCCCAGCGCGAGGTCCCTGCGTCCGCCAGCCCAACCGAAAAAGAACACGACAAGGCACAGCTGCAGAGCAACGACGGGACCAAGACTGTTCCCCTCGACCAGGCCACGACCAAGCAGACAGTCACCATCAGCGAAGACCTCACTTCGCATGACGAGGAGAAACTCCTATGCTGCTTGTCCAAGAACAAAGACGTCTTCGCCTGGTCCGCCCTCGACTTGGTCGGGGTCAGCCGATCCATAATTGAGCACAACTTGGGAATCGACCCTTCGGTGAGACCGAAAAACAGCGGCTACGCAAAATGTCCGACGAGAAGACAGAAGCCGCCAAGGCCGAGGTGCATCGCCTCCTGGAAGCCAAATTTATCGAGCCAGTAGCTTACCCCACGTGGCTCTCCAATGTTGTGATGGTGCAGAAAAAGAGCGGCAAGTGGCGAATGTGCATCGACTTCACCAGTCTCAACAAGGCCTACCCAAAGGATAACTTCTCGTTGCCTCGGATCGACAAAATAGTCGATAGCGCGGCCGGGTGCAAAGTCATGTCACTCCTCGACTGCTTCTCCGGTTACCATCAAATACATATGAAGGAGGAAGACAAGGCCAGCACCAGCTTCATAACACCCTTCGGCACATATTGCTTTATCAGAACGCCAGAGGGACTCAAGAACGCCGGGTCCACCTTCTCCCGGCTTACCAAAACAGTGCTCGAAGGGCAAGTCGGCAGAAATATATTCACATATGTGGATGACATCGTCGTCGCCAATAGGAGCAAGGAGGACCATCTCGCTGACCTCGCCGAGACATTCGCGAACATGCGGGACGCACGACTCGCCTGAACCTCGAAAAGTGCGTCTTCGGCGTTCGCCAGGGGAAAATATTGGGCTACCTGGTATCACACCGCGGCATCGAGGCCAACCCAACCAAAATCCAGGCCATCATCAACATGACGCCCCCGCAGTCAGCCAGAGACGTCCAGCGTCTGACGGGCAGATTGGCCGCCCTCAACAGATTCATCTCCAAATCCGCTGAGCGAAGTCTTCCCTTCCTCAAAACACTCCGCGGCGCAAAAGACTTCGCTTGGGGACCAGAGCAGGTGGCGGCCTTCGCCTCACTGAAACAGTACCTGTTGGAATTGGCGGTTCTTACAAGCCCCGACTCTTCGCTACCCCTATTGCTTTACGTTGCAGCCTCGCCGCACGCGGTCAGCGCGGCACTGGTTCAGGAGAAGACAGTAGAGGGCGTGATCAGACAATGCCCAGTTTATTACGTCTCCGAAGTGCTCACACCGATAAAATGTAACATGGCGGAACTCGAAAAGATTGCCTATGCAGTTGTTATGTCTTCGCGCAAATTGCGCCACTACTTCGAAGCATTCAAGGTCCGCGTCACCTCAGATAGGGGACTCGGCGAATTATTCAGAAACCCGAAGGCATCGGTACGGATCGCCAAATGGGCGGCCGAACTCTCCGGCTACCACATCACTTTCGAGCCCAGGACAGCGATCAAGTCACAAGTTCTAGCAGACTTCGTCGTCGACTGGACCGGGCCAATAACACAGCCGGACCCGTCCGCAGAGAAGGTTTGGACAATCCACTGCGACGGCGCATGGTGCCATGCGGGGGCAGGCGCTGCTGCAGTCATCACCTCACCCGCCGGGGTCAAGCACAGATACGCGGCACGCTTAAGCTTCGCTCTGGAATCTGACAGATGCACAAACAACATAGCAGAATATGAAGCTGTCATCCTCGGCCTCCGCAAACTAAGAGCCCTTGGTGTCACCACCTGCATTGTCAGAACAGACTCCAAGGTAGTCGCCGGCCAAGTCGAGAAAGACTATGCAGCAAAGGACCCCGCACTTATGCAATACCTCGCGGCCATCCGAAGTCTCGAGAGACAATTCAAGGGATTCACCTTGCAGCATGTGGACCGGGCCAAGAATGAAGAAGCCGACGCATTGGCCAAGGCAGCCGCCAGGGGCGAAGCCTTACCCTCCGACGTGTTCTACCACGTCATCGGCACGCCAGCCGTCCGCAGCCCTGAAGGGCTCCAAATAACCAACGACAGCGAGGGCCACCGCATAATCAACCTCATCATGACCGAAGACTGGCGGGCGCCAATAACCCTGTACCTGCAGGGGTACTATCACCCAATCGACAGCAATGAGGCCAAGCGCCTTAACCACTGAAGCCGAGACTTCGCACTGATTGAGGGCCAACTTTACAAGAAGGGGGTCAGTCAACCGATGCTTAAGTGCGTCACCGAGACCGAAGGCGTCCAAATCCTGCGCGAAGTCCACAAGGGGACCTGCGGCTCCCACGCAGGGCCTAGGGCCCTAGCGGCAAAGGTGTTTCGCCAAGGTTTCTACTGGCCCGCCATTATTTGCGCCGCAAATCAGGTCGTCAGATCCTGCGAAGCCTATTAGAAATTTTCCCCACGCTCGGGACGCCCCTCGCAGTTCACGAAGCTGATCGCCCACGTGGCCCCTTCAGCGCTGGGGCCTAGACATTGTCGGGCCCCTGCCCACGGCAGGGGAACCTCAAGTTCACCTTCGTCGCCGTTGAATACTTCACCAAATGGATTGAAGCGAGGGCAGTATCCACCATCACATTGAAGATAGCCCAGAAATTCTTCTGGCAAAATATTGTTTGCCGCTTCGGAGTATCGTCCGAACTCACGGTCAACAACGGCAAGCAGTTCGACAACTAAGATTTCAAAGACTTCTGCTTCTCCATCGGCACCAAGCTTGCCTTCGCCTCCGTGTACCACCCCCAGTCCAACGGAGTCGCGGAGCGCGCCAACGGCAAAATTTTCACAGCCGTCAAGAAAATGCTCCTCGACGACAAAAAAGGCAAGTGGCCCGACCTGTTACCCAAAGTGGTCTGGGCGCTGAACACAACTGAGTGCAGGGCGACTGGGTTCACCCCCTTCCGCCTATTATATGGATCGGAGGCCATGACTCCGCAAGAAATAAAACATGGGTCGCCTCGGACAGCCGCGTCGGCCGTCCCCGACATAGACGAGCCGACTTCGAAGGACCTCATCGACGGAGACCGCGTCTTCGCCCTACAGGCTCTGGACAAATACCAAGCCCAGACAAAAGCATGGCGCGACCACACAGTCATCCCAAGGGAATTCAGCGAAGGGGACCTCATACTCGTCCGGACAGCTCGAACAGAGTCCAGGGGCAAGCTGGAGCCCAAGTGGGAGGGCCCTTTCATTGTCAAGACGAAGGCCTCCCCCAGCGCATACAGGCTCGCAACGCCAAACGGCGAAGACTTGGAGCATTCCTGGAACATCGATAATCTCCGCAAATTTTTTGTTTGACTCATCAGGGCCAGCTCGCCCTTGTAATTCGCAAAAACAATTTTATTCTGGCCCGCACTCTTTTCCTCCCGGGGGTGAGGTTTTTAACGAGGCGGAGTCATGTAATATACAAGTGAAAAATCCCCCGCAAAAATCTACGTCGAAAAAAGACCGCGCCTACGGTCTTCGACATTCGACCAATACAAAGTCACCGCGAGGCCCAGCGCTAGCCACCCTCGCTTGCGACAACTCCGCGCAGAAGTCGCCTAAGGGTGCAGCCGGACTAGCACAACAAGTGCGAAAAATCGAAGTCTTCCGCGAAGACTATCCGTGCAGAAGTCGCCTAAGGGTGCAGCCGGACTAGCACAACAAGTGCGAATAATCGAAGTATTCCGCGAAGACTATCCGCGCAGAAGTCGCCTAAGGGTGCAGCCGGACTAGCACAACAAGTGCGAAAAATCAAAGTCTTCCGCGAAGACTATCCGTGCAGAAGTCGCCTAAGGGTGCAGCCGGACTAGCACAACAAGTGCGAAGAATCAAAGTCTTCCGCGAAGACTATCCGTGCAGAAGTCGCTTAAGGGTGCAGCCGGACTAGCACAACAAGTGCGAATAATCAAAGTCTTCCGCAAAGACTATCCGTGCAACAGTCGCCTAAGGGTGCAGCCGGACCAAGCACAACAAGTGCGGAAAGACTACACCAAACTGTCCGCGCAAAGACCGACTACATGCGCACCAGACCAACATAACAAATACACCAGACCAAGTACGTAACGCCTTCGTGAGCATAGCCGAATGTGCGAAGGCACACAACCTCATCATACAAGCCATTACATATGAACAAGCAAGGGCATCACACTTTACATCGGTTCAACCTTCGGAATAATTCCCATCTCCCTATAGTTAAATAGCATTATCCTCAGCTCCTCACCCGCAAAAAGACTTCGCAGCTCCCCCTCACCTGCACTCACAGCGGCCAGCAAGGACAACAGTTCCTACCTGCCAGCCCTGTTCACACGAAGCCGACCGCCGTCCGCCTCACTCACTCTACGCTTCGCAACCGCCCTTCGCTGCCTACGCCCCGCACTTGGACCAGGCACAACCTCAGCATCCACAGCACGCGGCGAAGCCTCCGCCGCTGCCATATCCAAGGCCGCAAAGTAATCCAAGTCCTAATCCGATGACTCTTCAGTCCACCCAACCGAACTCCCAGAATCATCAAAATCAGAAAGCTTAGACGCAGATTCATCCGATTCATTCCCATCATCCACGGTCGAAACCGCCAAAAATTAGCAGTAGCGGCTGCGTGCGCAGGCCCAAAATCTTGAACCTGCGCAGCAACCAAGGTTCAGCAACATATGCAAAATTCCCTAACTACCCACACCCACTATGCCACCTGCGAAGACCCAGCCATCGTAGGATCCTCCACTGCCGCCTCCGCCGCCATCTTCGCAGGATCCTCAGCCCTCGGCGCAGCAGTTGGTGACGAGCCACCGCCGGCCGCAGTGGCTGCGGGGGCATCAGGGGCGCCTCTGACGGTCTCTGGGGGCAGCGCCGGGGCGACCTCGGACACAGCCGCCACCAGGTTCGACTCCGAGTCAGGCTGCGCGCTGTTCAAAGCCCCGAAGTCCTCCACCTTCTCGTTACGCGCCGCCTGAGACACAGCACACAGATTCAGTAAACCCACATATAACCCACATTCAACAACACCAAACAAAAGTCAAACATTACCTGACCCCTCGCCGTCTCGGACCGCTCCCTGACCACCTCCCGACCATGAGGACCCCACATCCGGTCGAAGAGGGCTCCCGCGGATTCCTTCACCACAGGGTCCTCAACCTTGTAAATATCACGCTCGAAATCCTCATCAGCTTGGTCGAAGACCTCATAGTGTCGGCACCCCTCGCGGGACAGCGCGTTCATCGCCCCTTCGCAGGTGACCAGGGAGGCATAGGACATAAACCCCTCCACAATGGTGGGGAGCGCCAGCAACTCCTCTTGCAGCCACTCGAGGCAGCGAAGGTCGGGCTCTTGGTCTAGCACTTCGAAGTCAGCGGTCCGCGTGCCCAGCTCGTGGTATGAGTCCATAAGCTGTTTGCGCATCCGCTCAGCCTCCGAGCGCGTCGAAGCCTCGGCCCTCTCCACACGGGTCTGCAGGGCGTTGAACCGCTCCTCCAATTCCTCGGCGCGCTGTCTGGCGAGACTGCACTCCGCCCGTGCCAAATTGGCCTTCGCCTGCGCAGACTGCGCCTTGGCGAGGGCCTCATTAGCCTCCTTCCTCTCCTCGCTAGTTGGCGCCGGAGGTCAGTCCTCTCACCCTCCAGCGTGGCCACCTTATCCGCCAACTTGCAGCACTTGCTGTCGGCGGCCGACTTTTCCCACGGCGTCAGCATGTTGCGCCGAAGTCTCTCGACTTCGGCAGACACAACTGCCGTAAGTGCCCCCGACGCCGCGCGGTCTGCGAAGTCAGCCGCCTGCAAGACACACATAAGACCACAGCCCCAACGAAGCTGGTAAAAACCGAAGTCTAGCTCAATTTACCTGACTTAACGCCTCCTTCAGCCGGCGGACACAGCGCCCGCCTCGTCCCTGATGGCAGTGAGTGCCGGAATCTCACCACCGGCACTAAGAGCACTACCCTTCGCCCTAGGCACCACGGCAGCCGCCACGGTCACCACGGCGGGCGGAACAACAACAAGTTGGCCTTCGCCCGACCCTGCAACGTATCAATATATCAAAAAAAACTCGAGCTAACGACTTACCAACAAGATAATCATCCACGCTAATATCGGTGGCGAAGTCGGGAACGCGCTTGCCCGGCGGAGGCAACTCTCGAGCCTTCACGGCTCCCGCCGGGACAGACTTGGTACCGCCGGCGGCGGCCGCCTTCACAGCCTCCGGCACCCTGCTGGACCTAGGGGCGGCCGACTTCGCCGCCAGTGTCGGCTGGCTTCCGCCGGGGGCAGCAGCCTTCGCAGTCCCCCGCGACCTCTTCGGCTTGGCCTCAGGCAGCCTAACGACCGCCTGGCGCTTCTGCGCAGCTCCCTGACGATCCTTGTCCATCACTGCCGACAAAACAGCAGCAATATTCCGCTCATAAGGAAACACCCTCCAATCACGAACCATGCGAGATGTAAAAAAATCTTCGCCGGCCGCGCGGGGGATAGGAACATTCTTAGGCCACCAACCCCCGGTAACCCTCAGCATCCACGCCGAAGACTCCCGGAGCTCGGGCGAAGACATCCTTCCCCTGGGGCCACGCATGTCCTCATCAATTCCCTAGCAAAACCATCGGAAACCCCCAGTCCTCCCGTAGCAATACCTAGTTTCCTCTTCTTAGAGGATGGGGCGGCCGCCGGCGCGGGGTCGTCTCCAGTCTCCGCCACCGGGTTCTTCCCGCGACGATCCACATCGTCTTGCCCGGGATAACCGCCATACAGCAGGCGGTTCAATTCGAAGACCCTATTCAAGCGGTCATTAGACCCGCGTATATCCCAGCTACGCTGGCCTTCTGTCTTCGGCACGTACCGACCAACAATCCGCACCGCCCCATCCTCCGCCTCACGCACAACGGTGGCCGGATCGCGACTACGCAAATCCAGTGCGAAGGCGGGACTTCGCACCAGCATCCCACCACGAGAAGGCATCTGGCGAGGGCATACTTCGCCCAGCGCCCAGCCATGCGCCAAAGGCCACACCCCATACGCCACAAACTCCTCAACCAAATCGCGCCCGCTGCTCAGGCCGGCCGCGCACCGAAGGGCCCCTTCGTCTGCATCCTCCTCCGCCACTTCAAACTGCGTGTATGCTGAGTAATAATACGAGCACATCTCGGCCACGGGGAGCCCCGGATGGTCCTCGACTGTGCCCTCCGCAACGTAGAACCAAAACTCATGCCAGTTGCCCCATTTATTGCGGGCGCAAGGAACCAACTCAACTACCTCCATCGAGGTCTTGTCGGTCTTCGGCGTAAATGTACAGGACCCAAACTGAGCAACCTTATTTCTGATCATCCTTTTCTGCCAGTGCAGGCAATAGTACTTCGCGAAGACTTCGACCGATGGCTGTCCGCCGTACGAAGTCGTCGCCCAGACATATTTCGACAGAGCCACCACGGCATTTGGAGTCAGCTGGTGGATATGGACGTTAAATCTGTGCAGGACTTCTCCCACAAATCGGTGCGCAGGCAAGCGAAGACCAGCGGCGAAGAACGCCTCGAAGACAACCAACTCGCCTTCTAGCTCGGGGACCTCCTCCGTCCCCGGGACACGAGCGACTTCGCCGCCAAAGTAACCAAGCTGCTGCATATCTTGCACGCAGACCGAGGACATCCGTGACACACCGAAATCCACCGTGTCGCCGGCACGCAACTCCTCCGCCGCCACAGTGCTCAGCGTCTCCTCAGACGACGCGTCGGCCGGCGGTGTAGCGGCAGCAGAACAAGAAGAGGTCGGCATCGCTACGTACCGTCGGCGGTGGCGGGCGGTCTGCTTCACACGGGCCAGATCTCCGGCGAACAAGAGCAAGGAGGGCAGACGAGCAGCAAGAGGTTTGAGAAGGCGGTTAGGGTTTTCACGGAGCGCGGAAAGATAAAGTTCAAAACGCGTCGCCCCCATCCCCTTTTATACACAGGGCACGGCGCTTCGGGAAACCCGCAATCCAACAGTACGGCGTCAATCAACGGTCATGTCAAAAACCCCCGCGGAACCATTTCGAGCGAGGGCAGCGTCTCCGCCATCTAGCGACGTCTTCAGCACCAGGTGACTTAGTCGAACTGGTCCCTCGGAGGGCAAATGTTGGGGCGAAGGCGAAGACGCCACCCTTCGCTCGAGGCCTTCGCCGTACTCGCTGCACCAACGGTGACAAGATAGCGGGCAGACTTACCCTTCGTCTCATATGCTGCCGGACGAAGACCTGTGACGAGGTCGTCTCATCCTGCGACCTCGTCCAGAATGGAGGCCCACGAGTGATCTGGCCCATTGTAATAGGCCCTGCGTGGCCGTTGCGCATTACGGGCCTAATTTGTAAAGGCCTCCCTGTAATTACGGTCTGTAACCCTGCTTTATGGGAATATTCCGGGGATAACCTAGGTGTCTGAGGGCACATGCGTCCTTAACACGGGACGCTGGGCACCCGGACACCTATAAATACCCCCGCACAGTGCCCTTGAGAGGCTAGATTAATAGAGCTATTGCCATCATGTGCAGAAACCCTGCTTGCGTTACTACACCTCCCCGTTGGATCAACTTGCGCCAGTGAGCAAGTTCCAACACCGACCTCTACATCACCGCCGACGAGCGAGCTCAGGACCTCATCGGGGAAGCGAAGCCCGCACCGGTGGCGCCACGACGCGACGCGAACCAGCAACCTGACAAACGCTGGGAGAAAAGACCTCACGAAGAAGTGCACGCCGCCGGACCACCTGCCTCTCGCGCCCGGGGATGACCTCGCGGAGGCGAGCGCACGCTGGACGACATCCTCGACGCCCAGTGCCCGTACCACAAGGACATGCGCCACACCCTACGAAACTGCAGGGACTTCAAGCACTCCATCGGACACGGCCGACCCTTCCAACCTCTGCCTCCTCCTCCACCGCGGGGAGGACCAGAAGAACCACGACAACCCCAGCAGCAGGAGAAGGGGGAAGGAGGAGCCTTCCCACGCGTTGACAGTGAGGTCAACGTCATCTTCGGCGGACACGGATCGCAGGAGAACAGAAGACAACAAAAGCTCAACGATCGCCAGATATTGGTGGCGACCACCGGTCCTCCCGCTCCGTACCGGTGGTCGGAGCACCCGATCACCTTCACTCGGGCAGATCAATGGCTCAACTTCGACCACCCAGGCAAATACCCGCTCCTCATCGATCCAGTGATCCGAGAGAGCAGGGTGAAGAAGGTGTTAGTGGACGGGGGGAGCAGCATCAACGTCACCTTCCCCCGGACACTCCAAGGCTTGGGAGTTCACCTCAAAGAGCTCCGCGAGTCAGACACGCCTTTCTTCAGCATCGTGCCGACTGAAGGGGAATACCCGCTGGGCCACATCTACATGCCTGTCACCTTCGGAACTCCGGAGAACTACCGAACCGAGTTCCTGAGGTTCGAGGTGGCAAACTTCGACTGCAGGTACAACGCCATCATCAGGAGGCCAGGATTAGCAAAGTTCATGGCCATCCCGCATTACACGTACATGATATTGAAGATGCCAGGACCACAAGGAATCATAACTGTGCGCGCTGACCTCCAAGGCGCCGCAGAATGTTTCTGAGTGGCCATCCAAGCGGCCCTCACCATCAAACCGTCGGCGACTTCTTCAGCGCAGGCGAACTCTAAGCCTGAGGAAGACCTTACAGCACCGGCGAACGAAGCTCAAGCCGCGACCTCCATGCGGCCGACTGAAGAAACTAAAAGGATCAACCTGGGGTTTGCTGATAAACGCAAGACTGCCATCAGCTCCAGCCTGGAAGATAAATTTGAAGGCCTGGAATTTCATCATGTAGAAAGAGATCGAAACACGGCAGCCGATGTATTGTCTAAGCTAGGATCCAGTCGAACTCAGGTCCCACCTGGAGTCTTTGTACAAGAAATACCACAGCCAGGCATCTCAATGGATCAGGAAGAAGAATGTAATATCGTGAATCAACCAGATTCAGGCTCTGATGACTGGAGAAGGCCGATCATCAGATATATAAAGAATGAAGAGGAGCCAGACGACAGAAATGCAGCCGAGCGCATCGCTAGACAGTCAGCTCACTACACACTCATTGGGGAGACACTATACAGAAGGGGCGCATCAGGCATCTTCATGAAATGCATTCTCTCATCTACTGGGAAGCAACTTCTAGATGAGGTTCATGCTGGACAATGTGGAATACACGCAGCATCCAAGGCACTAGTCGGGAAGGTCTTTAGGTTGGGATTCTATTGGCCAACAACGAAAAGTGATGCAGCCGAGTTAGTTCAGAGGTGCGAAGCTTGCTAGTACCTGTCAAAGCAACAACATTTACCAACACAGCAACTGCAGACCATACCGGTGACTTGGCCCTTCGCATGCTGGGGGCTAGATATGATTGGACCTTTCAAGAAAGCTCAAGGAGGATACACTCATGTACTGGTAGCAATCGACAAATTCACTAAATGGATAGAGTTCAAACCCATTGCTTCTTTGACCTCAACTAAAGCCGTGGAATTCATACAAGACATAATATTCAGGTTTGGAATACCGAACAGTATCATAACCGACCTGGGATCCAACTTAACAAGTTCAGAGTTCTTTGATTTCTGCGAGCAAAAAAGCATCCAGGTCAAGTATGCTTCGGTAGCACACCCGAGAGCCAACGGGCAGGTTGAACGAGCTAACGGGATGATATTGGAGGCACTCAGAAAAAAGGTCTTTGATAAAAATGAAAAGCTCGCAGGAAAATGGATAAGGGAATTGCCCTACGTCGTTTGGAGCCTAAGAACCCAACCTAGCCGAGCTCTGCATGGAAATACTCCTTTCTTCATGGTCTATGGGTCAGAGGCAGTACTGCCTGTTGATCTCAAGTTTGGGGCGCCAAGGTTGATCTTTGAAAGCATAGCAGAGGCCGAAGCAACCAGGCTGGAAGATGTCGATGTACTCGAAGAAGAGCGGCTGAACGCAGTAATTCAATCGGCACGGTACCAGCAGACTCTGAGACGCTATCACGACAAGCCGTGCGACAACGATCCTTTTCAGTAGGAGATCTCGTCCTCCGCCGAATTCTAACGGGGGAGGGACGGCACAAGTTATCGCCCTTATGGGTAGGACCATTCATAGTAGCAGAAGTCACTCGGCCGGGATCATATCGTCTCACTCAAATGGACGGCACAGAATTGGGAACTCCTAGAATATAGAACACCTCAGGAAGTTTTATCCCTAGCTGTATTTCAAAAGCTATTGGGACAACGATGTACTCTGTAAAATGGGAAATATGTCATCAATAAAAAAGGCTCCAAGAATACTCAGTTTGTTCATGATTGACTTGCATTCTTACTTAACTCGGGGTGACCACTATGCCCTGCTAATGGAGCAATCGGCTTAAGTCGGCAACGACTTCAGGCGGTGCAACATGCTCGCGCTTACTTAACTCGGGGTGACCACTATGCCCTGCTAACGGAGCAATCGGCTTAAGTCGGCAACGACTTAAGATGGTGCAACATGCTCGCGCTTACTTAACTCAGGGTGACCACTATGCCCTGCTAACGGAGCAATCGGCTTAAGTCGGCAACGACTTAAGGCGGTTGCAACATGCTCGCGCTTACTTAACTCAGGGTGACCACTATGCCCTGCTAACGGAGCAATCGGCTTAAGTCGGCAACGACTTAAGGCGGTGCAACATGCTCGCGCTTACTTAACTCGGGGTGACCACTATGCCCTGCTAACGGAGCAATCGGCTTAAGTCGGCAACGACTTAAGGCGGTGCAACATGCTCGCGCTTACTTAACTCGGGTGACCACTATGCCCTGCTAACGGAGCAATCGGCTTAAGTCGGCAACGACTTAAGACGGTGCAACATGCTCGCGCTTACTTAACTCGGGTGACCACTATACCCTGCTAATGGAGCAATCGGCTTAAGTCGGCAACGACTTAAGACGGTGCAACATGCTCGCGCTTACTTAGCTCAGGGTGACCGCTATGCCCTACTAACAAAAGCAATCGATTTAAGTCAGTAATGACTTAAGGCGATCTCGCATGCTTACTCATATAGGGGTGACTTCTATACCCCATAAACAAGTTTCAAAACCATCACTCAGCATTTTACTACTGCAAATTTATGTACTATTGAATTCTAAAACAATAGGAGAGTAGCAATATCATTCAAATGCCGAACTGGTGTCCTCTAGCAAATATCCGACCATGCTAACTATGCGCTCAAAGCACACAAAATATTTCTCTATTTTGCAATATCTTTCTCAGGAGCAACCGACGAAGAAGGGCGACTTGAGGAATCAGGAGCAGCGTTCACGTCAGCCCTTATGTCTTCAGGAACAACCACGCCGGGTCTCCTCATCAAGATTCGCCCCGCACGAATGGCTTTATCCATGGCTCTGTCGCGCTGGGCCCTCAGAGTAATGGAAGTTTCTTCAGCAACTTTGGCAGCCAATTGAGCGGTCTCTAGCTCCTGGGCGATGCATTTCTTGGAAGCACGGAGTTCTTTGATAACAGCATCCTTAGCCGATATCAACTGCCTGAGACGGATCACATCATCCGTGGATTCCTGCAGCTTACAACGATGATTGTCTAACTCCTCCATGGTAAAGCGATGGCTTCTCTCCAAGATGGTCAACGAGTTGCTAGAATCACGATACAGTCTGTCAAGATTGTCACGAGAAGCGACAAGGGCACTTTTTTCTTCCCGCAAACAAGAATCAACTCCTTCAAACATCAAGCGAGCAATAAGAACACAGCAATACAAGGCACAGTTTCATAAGTCACCTTTTCAGAATCAAGCTGAGCGCGAAGAGTAGAGTTCAGCGTCTTAGCGTCATTTAGAGCAGCAGAGACCTGGGCCAGCTCAGTCTGGCTTTGAGAATACTTTTCCTCAAAATCAGAACACCGCTG